>JAOWBW010000773.1:511868-640594 GCA_026119855.1 Campanula takesimana | reverse complement strand
GTGCAGCTCATTATATCTCCATCTTGTCTGAAAAGAGGAGAGAGAAGAAGAAGGGACGCAAAGAGGAGAGGATTTTGCAAATCCAGTTCTTGAAATACTCAGATCAAGCAAAAAGGTACACCACAATCTCTATCTATATGTCATTTTGTGTTTGATGTGATTTATTTTAGGTTTTTGAGTGAATTTGTAGAGAGAAATCATAAATTTAAGATTTTGACTGTTATTATCATTTTCTAGGGTTCTAGGGTATCGATGAGTGGGTACCGCTTATTTTCATGTGCTACTGGGAGGGGATGATGAAGATCCATTTAATGGTCCTCTTTTTGAAAAAGGACCAAAATTTGGTCTTAGAGCGATACATAGATGGACTTACACTGAGTTGATTGATCAGTTGTATGAACATATTGGGGTAGATCGAACAAGATTTCAGCTGGAAGTTATTTGTAGGTTTCCTCATTCCTTTGACCATGGAAATTGCAAATTACTTTCCATTTCATATCCAAAACGATAATGGTGTGGCGTTAATGTTTGATGTTAATGCTCAATTTGGTGGGTTGAGTAACTTGCAGTTGTATATTATCATGAAGGCTATTGAGGTGTTTGATATCCGTGGGGGTGGGACTGACATTGGTTATAATCAAGAGACGAATGAACGTTATGCAAGGCAGAGACACTTTATGTGAATTCGCAGAGTTACAACCGAGAGCCTGACGAGGGTCCAAGTACAGAGACATTCTATGATAATTCGCAGAGTTACAACCGAGAGCCTGACGAGGGTCCAAGTAACCAGAGACCGGGGGTTCGTAGACGAGTGCCACGTGAGGATGTTCCGGCTGATGATGATGTTTTAGATGAAGATGATGAGATGATGAAGACTATGATGCACAAATAGATAGTTTGTTGTTTCCTGATGATGATGATGCTGAAGAAAACAGCACCGGTAGTGAGATTAGCGAGGGTTACGATGGGCCGAATGATGGGATTGATCAGATTTAGTAGCGTACGAAATGAGAGAGAATCGAATGCATGAGAGAGCAGACTATCCTCTTTATCATGATATTGGAGAAGAAAGTTGATGTGATTGCTGTTAATAATCAATGTAGTTTTCCTATATGGATGGAGAGAAGGGTGGATTGGCTAAAGGGATACGATTTTCTAAGAAGATTGAGGTGCAATATGAGATAAAGAAGTATCACATACATTTCAATCGCGTTTTAAGGTAAGAAAGAGCACACTCCGAACGTGGCCATTGAGTGTTTGTTGAAAGACTATCCATGCCCTTTTATGCTCGTGTGAGTCAGAAGAAGATAGGATATTGGGAAGTGACCAAGTATAGAGGCCCTCATTGTTGTTTGTATTCTGGACTTAGTCTTGATCACCCCAACTTGGATGCTAAGTTTATTGGTCGGCATATTCTCCATAAGGTCAAGGCTGATTCTGATTTGAATGTTCAAGTTATTATTGCAGATATAAATGAGAAATACGGTAGGACAATTTCTTACAAGAAGGCATGGTGTGGGAAACAAAAGGCCATTGGCTCAGTGTTTGGAGACTGAAGGAATCTTATGCTCGGTTACCTCGTGTCCTAGGTGCTATTCAGAAATACAATCCTGGAACTATTGTTGAGTATTATAATCCTCATCCACCTGGTGTATATAAAAAGTTTGATCGTGTTTTCTGGGCATTCGGGCCTTGTATTCAAGCTTGCACTCATTGTAGGCCTGTCGTGTCTGTTGATGGAACGTTCTTACATGGACGTTATAAAGGAGTGATACTCATTGCTATGGGTGTTGACGCCAACGACAGCATCGTTCCTCTTGCTTTTGCTATTGTTGAAAAAGAGGACCATGTTCTCTGGAGTTGGTTTTTACGCCTTGTTTTTCAACATATTATCAAGGGTCGTGAGGTATGCTTACTTTCTGATCGTCATAATGGCATTCTTGCTACAGTTGCAGAAGATACTTGGTGGCCAAATGTGCATCATCGATATTGCTTGAGGCATATGAGAGCAAATTTTTTGAAGAAGCATCATGGTAGTGATTTGAAGCGTCTGTTCTGGGTTGCTGGTTGTGCTCACCAAGATAGAAAATTGAAAAATACTTTAGAGTTGATCCGTTTAGTTGACCCAGAAGCCATCAAGTGGTTTGAGCATATAGATAGAAGAAGTGGACACTGGCGCATGATGGTGGTTATAGATATGGTATTATGACTACGAACTTATCTGAGGTCTTTAATGGGGTCATAAAGGATCACGTGGTATGCCAAAAACAGCTATTGTTGAGACTTCTTTCTACCGTTGTGTGGAATACTTTCACAGCAGACTGGGGTTTGCAATGAATGCATTAGGGGGTGTTACTAATAACCCTAATGCACTATACAAATTTAGCCAAAGGATCCATCGTCGATACAACTACAACACCAAAAAGGCTGGGTCACACCATGTTCGACCGTTCAACGTAAATAACAGGGGAGTGTTTCAAGTGACAACCGGACGTCGTGGTGAAAAAGGTGGAAATACTCAAATTGTGAGATTTGATGAGCGTACATGCACATGTGGAAAATGGGTCGCATATCACTTGCCGTGTTCCCATGCAATTGCATGTTGCACATTCGATGGTCGTAGTTACGTTGATCAATTTTACACTCTCTCGGGTCATACTACAAAACATGGTCAGGGACTTTTGAACCATTGCAGCATGAGGACTATTGGAATGTGGATGGTCGGGTGCCAATATTTGAACCAAATGATATGCTTCGACGCGATGCAAAGCAGGGACGACCACAATCAAGACGGCTTCGAAATAGTATGGACTGGCAATCTGGAAAACGAATAATCCATTGTTCAACTTGTAAGAAGGAAGGACACACGTGCCGGAGGTGTCCAACTAACAGGGAATAGATTTGAATTGGGTCAAATTCCACGTCATTTCAATGGGATTATGTTGTAAGATATTTATCTTGTGTCTGTCTTTCATTTGTAGTGCTAATGAACTTGTATTGTTGTAAGATATTTGAATTGTGTTTGTTCTATCATTTGTAGTGCTAATGACTTTGTATTGTTGTAAAATATTTGAATTGTGTTTGTTCTATCATTTGTAGTGCTAATGAAATATAACATAAATAAAATAATTCAGTGACCACATCCCGGTCACATAGGAAATATAACATAAATCCAAAAAATTCAGTGACCACATCCCGGTCACATAGGAAATATAACATAATCCAAATATTACATGTCCAACAAATTAACTTAACAATCGTTAGGGAATACCTTAAAAACATTGGAAAGTGTAATGTTAAGCACTTTTTTTAGCGTGCGAGGGCGAAGACAACAACCTAATATCATCAACAAAACAAAACATTTAGAACAAAATATTAAGGAAAATATCCTTAGGGAGTGTAATGTTAAGGAAAATATTTCATACCTGCTTAAGAATCAGAACAGCACCAACATCTATGTCACTTCCATACTCACTTCCGTTAAGCACTTTGGGGCCAATGATAGATTCAATTGTATCAGTAGGATCCTTTAAAGTCACCTTAAGAGAGCCAGTATCTTGTGGTGTGCACTCCGTGACAACAACAACAACCTGTAGTAGTAACCAAAAAAATAACGACCAATTATTTTTAAATATTAACCTTAAAAATAAATAATGTTGATATCATACCTGATCCACCCTATCATAGTTATGGCATTTCTCCTTGATGGCCTTCAACGGATAATATGTACCCTCTGCAGTGAGATAGTCCATTGCAGATAGCCAAGGTCTGCGCTGGAAATGATCATCCTCCACCGGCTCTTCAAGCTTTCTCCTTATGGCCTCTTGGGTCGACTGAGGGGGTCCCTGAGAGACATGAGCTTTTCCGGAGTGATACCGACGTACGGCGGCCTGTGCGACACCAGCGGGACCAGGCACATTATGAGGTGGTGGAGATTCTAACTCTTGTTCAATTTGAGAGAGATTAGATTGAGGATTGGATGTTTGACCGGGATGACCGGGAAGAGGTTGTCGTCCATGATACCAGCGGGGGAGCGATGGATCCATCTGTGTCAATCAAACAACCATAATAATTGAAGGTTAAGATCAAGTAGTTTTTGTACACAACAAGGCTTAGTTTGAGAGAAAAAACTAAAATTGCAAAGAAAATAGCATCACATAATCAAACAACAAGGCTAAGATCAAGGAATTTGAACCGAAATAAACAATATACACTTTCTTATATAACAAAAGAAGACTTACATCTAGTACAAATTAAATACTAAGCTTTGACCAACCATAACTCATTCAATTTAAGTCCAAATTAACCAAATAAACTGCCTAAAGAGAGATCATACAGAGTACAACAAAGTTTGTTTTAACACTTTTCGTCAAATCCTAGTCTAATTATGTCAAAAACAGCCTTCAAAATCAACAAAAAATCAAGATTTTGATTAAATACTAAGCTTTGACCAACCATAACTCATTCAATTTAAGTCCAAATTAACCAAATAAACTTCCTAAAGAGAGATCATACAGAGTACAACAAAGTTTGTTTTAACACTTTTCGTCAAATCCTAGTCTAATTATGTCAAAAACAGCCTTCAAAATCAACAAGGTTAAGATCAAATAATTTGAACCGAAATAAACAGTATTCTTATATAACAAAAGAAGACTTACATGTAGTCAAATGAGTGAAGAAATGTAGGATTTTACTAAGAAAATCGCCTGAATCGCCTGAGAAGAGAAGGGGGTGATGGTTTTGTGTACTGTCTTCTGCAAATGTATGGTGGGTGTATGGCTTTAATCTGTTTTAAGTGGAATTCGTTACTTGCAGTAGCGAATTATGCCAAAGCATAATTCGCTAGACCCGGAAGCGAATTATACCAGAAGCCCAAATACCAGCTTCACCTTTCTGGCACTCCACCTGCAAACAAAACCAAATATACCAGCAAACACAAATCAACATAAAACTGATTTATTTGTTTGAACTGAAACAATACTTTTTTACCAGCAAACACAAATCAACATTGCAACCCTTGTTAACTGCAACCCTTGTCCAGAATTTAAATAGAAGCAACAACAACTAAAAAAAAAGTTCTCGGCTTAATGATCTCATCCCGATCATATAAGAGTACTAATAATGTTAAAAATAAATCAGTGGTCAATAGTCAGAAGGAGTAAACCTATTTGTAGGATTTCTTGTCCTAGACCCTTGCCTAGGCAATGGCCTAGACGGAGTAGCAAAAGATTAGAAGGCCCGGCTTGTCCAACTGGCGGAGGAATAGGTGGTCGAGCAGTAGACTGAGTTGATGCCGGAGGAGGAGGGTAAGACTGATCATCATCTGAATCCCCATCCTCACCAAATGGTAGAATAGGTGGATAATCAGGTGTCCCTCCCATACCCATTCCCCCTCCCCACCCCCTCCCCATTCCCCCTCCCCATCCCTGTGTATGACTGCCCCATCCCCCCTCACCACCATGTGAAGATCCCTCCCCTTGTCCACTACTATGACCCCATCCCTGTGCATGACTGCCCCATCCCCCCTCACCACCATGTGAAGATCCCTCCCCTTGTCCACTACTATGACCCCATCCCTGTGCATGACTGCCCCATCCCCCCTCACCACCATGTGAAGATCCCTCCCCTTGTCTGCTACTATGACCCCATCCCTGTAAATATCTGCCCCATCGCCCCTCCCCCAGATCATCACCCTCACCATGTCCCTGATCTCCCTGATGTCCTTCCCCCTCCCCCCACCATGTCCCTGATCATCACCCTCATGTCCCTCAGCCTCACCCTGTCCCTGATGTCCCTCTCCCTCCCCCTCCCCCTGTCCCTGATCATCCACACGACGACGAGGACGAGGACGTTGTCTCTGACCCTCATCTTCATGGGTACGGTCAACCGGTGATGGAGGAGGTTGACCCAGAAGTCGTCCTTCCTCTCTAATATGGGTCAGGGCATGTGTGATGATGTGTCACGTTTGAAGTCAAGACTGGTCCAGTCCTTGCTCAATAATTGCTTGTTCATTAACGATATATAAACGTTGGAAGCTTTGAATCTGAAAAAAACATATTCAGAAAAACGTCATTTATTCTGGTACCCACCATCCTTACTGAAAAGGAATTAGAAACTCACCATCCCTTCTGTGAGGCTAGCATGTGACCGGTACCCCACATCCTCTACATGAGCAGGATTGTGAAAACAAACATGTGATGCTTTTGTACCTTTTGAAAAAAATGTTAAAAATATTAAAATTTGTGGTGCAAAGAAAGGAATAAATGTCAACTATAACACTTATTCCGGGATAGAGAGAGTATACAAAAAACAATAGACACTCACCAAAGCATGTACTCATGTGTATATGAATAGTCCATATCCACCTCGTCCTCTGACCTAGGAACCACATTGAACAAACGTGCTTCCCATTGTTGAATATAGGCGGCATGGTCATCCACCCAACTTATTCTGGGTCTACTCCGTCTATCAATCTGATGCAATCTAACATCAGTGTCAACTGGCCCAGGGATGAACTGGCGCATGCCAAACTGGCGCATAACTCGATCAGGCAGGTGCAACTCCACCCTCTCAAAACATATAAGAGGCGACCTCGTCCTCCAAACAGCCTCCCCCTGCAAGAAATACCCTGGAGCAACACTGTTGGTCCCAGAGGGGCAACAAGGGTATGAAAAATGCTAGAGGGGGGGTGAATAGCGTTTTTATAATTCTTTTCAAACCCTTTTTGCAAATCAATGGCTTATGCGCACAGTTCTTAAATAAGCCAAGTAAAGCGCGCAGAGAGAGTGTGAGATGCACAGCGGAAATTTAAAGCAACACTGCGCAGGGTATACTGCGCAGGGTAAAAACGCACGCGCTAAGGTTTGGCAAAACTGTTGAATAAAATCGGATTCTTAGGCAATAGGCAATAACAAACACAGCAGCAATAGCAGCAATCTAGTAAAATCAAACAAAGCAGTAATTCAGAAATAACTAAGCAGGAAGTAAATAGCAGAAATAATGAACAAGCTATTTGGAGAGGTTCGATCGATGAAAGATCTACGTCCTCTACCAAGATGGTTAGTCTTGGATTTTCTAATGAGATATATATTGATATGAGGAGCTTTTACAATATTACAACGAATCAAAACTCAAATCAAAATCTAATCAATGAAGAGCAAATCCTAGACTAAACCGGTGTTTCTCAAGAAGTAAGATCTATATGATCGAAGCTTCAAGAGGTGTGTGGGTGGCAGAAATTCTGGGCTCTATGAATCTAAGAGATGAAGAGCACGAAGAATTCTGGTGATATGAGGCTTAGGATCTGGGCAGGAGTTTGAAGGTATGAAGGTTTGAAGGTTGATCTTGAATCTGAGAATAGTAAGCAGCAAACTTCAGAACTTCAGGAATACTTGTAAGCACAAACTCTAGCAACTTGGAAATGAAGATGAGCAGGCTATTTATAGCAGAGAGCTTAAAACTAGCCGTTGGTGCTCTGAGCAGGGACGATGAGCTGGCACAATAGGATTGGTGCGCAGGTGTCCTTTATAGCCATTGGAGCTCTGATCAAGGTTGATGACCTGGCACAATGTGATTGGTGCGCATGTATCTTTGAGCCGTTGGAGACTGAGCATGGAGACCAAATTCAAACGCTTCATCTGGAAGGTTGACAGCTGTCTCCATTTGAAGTATTATGTTTGAGCGTATCTCCACCGTTGGCTATGCTGAGTGTGCAAGATTTGTCGTTTATGCATAACTAAGCGTACATCTTCTGAGAGCTTTCCAAGTTAGGTGATCTGAAAGCATTGAAAACTGTGCAGGGTTGAATGCTGCGCAGAGGAGACCTGCGCAGTATTTGTCCTGCGCAGATAGTCCTGCGCAGTAACCACAGTCTTGTGTAGATCTTCATTCCTTCTTCGCTCCAAGTCCTATATTCTAAGCCTATACTATAAAATGGACTATGCTAAAGAAAATGAAGTTATAAAACTTCTTACATAGGGTTCTAAAGTCCATAAAATACTCTTAGGTGATGGTATCAATCATTTCTAACATAAATAGGAGGGTTAGGAAGTAAGCATACCCAACAATCTCCCCCTAAAGGATTGATGCCATTACCTACTATAACAAAGGCAATTCATTGTACTTGATAATAGCATGTCCAAAAGAATAAAAATGGTCAATCATGCCTCAAGTCAATGCACACACTAGCCAATGCTATAGATTTCTAGTCTATCTAAAAGATATAACTTACAATATGGGAAAGACAGAAATAACATGCAGCTCATACAAGTAATGTGAATTTTAGTTTGAGTATGCGCTTAAACTGAATGTTTAAACATCATGCGTAGAAAATATGAGCAGATAATAATATGCACATGACGTGAAATAAAGCATTCATTGTTCCACAAACGAAAAGTTTGAATTGAACAAGGTTTTGAAACTAATGATGCGATTTTCTCATTAAAACTTGAAATGATAAAAGTTGGAGATTACAAGTTTGAAAAAAATTGCGCACAAAAAGAAATACCTTGCGCAAAACAAAAAAATACAAGAAACTAATTGATATTAATGCGATGCAGGGCTTCACGCAGCTCGTTCTGCAGGCTGTTGAACTTGTTCATAAGCTCAATCTTCAGCGCTTGAAACCTATCCCTGAACGCAACACTTTCTTCAACATATGTAACAATTCCTCTGCGCATATCTCTGTTGTCGTCCCGCAGCTCTTGGAAATTGTTTTTATACTGCAATTGATGAGCAGTCATTTGGTTGAAGTAGGATTGCTCCGCAGCCTCTATGGTGTTCAAGATGGTGGTCTGTGTAGCTTCCAGTCGTTGGTCAGTGTGGAGGCGCTGAGTGTTCACGCTGGCTTGAATGTCGAACATTGCTTGATCCATCCTAGCGTTGAACCCATCAGCGAAATCAGTCATCGCTTGAGTAATGCACTCCCTGACACTTTCCATGTTGATCGCACTAGCTTGCGCAGAACCACCTTGCATAGTGTTCTCCAAGATCTGTGCTTCAATTTCCGTAAAGCCTTCATGCAGGCCATCGGCTAGACTCTTGCGCAGACGTTTCAGCAATCCTACAAACCCGTCATTAATCGCGGTGTAGGTGCAAACGTCTTCGAGCATCCCAGCAATTGACTTCAGCGAGTCAAAAATCATCTGATCTAGAGCATCGGGGATTTTCTGCGCAGAGGGGCCGGCGGAGGTACTTGCACCAGCCTTTGTTGTACTCCTCTCCCCCTTAATGGCAGCAATCTCAATGCGCTGCGCATCAAGCTGCTCTTGAAGCATTGTCTGGGAAGTAAGCAGTTGCGCCATCTGAGACTGCGCAGCCAGTTGGTTCACTTGAATAGAATTCAAGGCTTGAAGAATTTGGCGTAGTTCAGTGGACGTGGAGAGAGAAGATGTGGAGATCGCTGGAATTGATGAAGCAGGAGGAATTTGCGCGGAGGCCTTTGGTGGAGAGTTGGTTGATAAGGGATCGAATGGAGGAGTGCGCGAAGGAGATGGCTGTTGAGGAGATAGATTAATTGGATCAGCAGCAGGTGACTTCTGCGCAGGAGAGTGCGCACTGCTGCTGTCCGTATCAGTTGAGCGCACAACACCCTCTTTATCCCCTTCGGAGAGGTCAATAACTGGGGTACCCTGCGCAGCATCATCGGCCTGCGCAGCTTTGGTAACCTCATCCTCATATGCAATAGGAGCAGCAGTACCAGGAGGAAGTCTGATGAATGCAGACTTTTTCTTTGATGGCGCAGGAGTGGGCGCAGGAGGATCCTTGCGCTTCTTCGAAGGTTTGGGAGCAGGAGGAACTGGTGCATCAGACCTGATTTTGATGCCAGCAGATCTGACATCAGGAATCATTTTAACCTTTTCAGGCGCAGGATCCGCAATACCTTTGCCCTTGCGCTTGGCTTGCGCAGCTGCCGTTTCAGGCACATTAGGCGCAGAGGCCTTAGAGGGCTGCGCAGCAGCTTTCTTTGACTTTGGCTGAGGGGCTTCTTCAAGATCATCATCACCATCACTATCAACCCATGCCTCCTTGTCGGGGCTCTCATCCTTGCTCCAGATCTTGCGATACTCACTGCGGCCAATTTCATTGCGCAGTGAATATAGATGAGAAAGAGAATATGTTTTGGAGCAAGGGACCTTCAGGTCTGGGCGCTTCTGTATGAAGGTGCGCAGCTCAGAGATATTCATCAGATACTTGGAAAGGAGCCTACAGTGAGTTCTGTATTTGGCTACCTTTTTGTCCATGCGCTTGTCGTAGCTTTCAGAAGCGTCCCAAAGTTCATCAAATAGAACGGAAGACCAATCTAAGGCATCGCCGTTGTAGATGGCAGCGCAGTAAGCCCACTGCTTGGAAATGAACTTGCCCTTATTTCCATTCTTGCAGTTCACAGAATCGCCAATGATGGTGCACAGGTGATACATCACCTCACCAAACTCCTTGCGATCATGGAGACTCCACTTCTTCACAAGAGTGGATTCCCCAACCAGTTTCTGCGCTAGTTTGTTCTGTTTAGCTTCAGAATAAACTTCCGGCGCATTATCGATGTTGAAACCGCACAGCTTCTTCAGTGACGCAGGAATAATGCGCACTGAGTAGTTCTGAACAATGGAGCGGATCACATCGATCTTTACCCTGGTGTGCTTGTGCGTCATGGTTACACGCTCTGCGCTCTCGAAAAATTCATCCACCAATGAAGGGACATAGAAGTCCTGATCCAATGTGAAGAGAGGAAGAATTCCAGAAACGTCTAATAGATTGATGATTTTGCGTCCCACTGCGTCTTTTTGTAGCGCAGCGATATCTAATTCCCATCCTTGTAGAAAGTAGAAAGAATTCTGCGATCCACGAAGAATTGCGCATGTTAAAGTCATGCGCAGAGCTTTAGGTAGCGTAATAGATTCTTTAAATCTCATTGGTTTCATGCGCAAATGAATTACTGCGCAGTACAATGTTGCGCAGGTGTTGCTTGTATGCACGAAACTTTACCTATATGAATACTTATCAACCAAACACAAGATTGTTAGTAATAACAAATCATATGGACAAATCAGCTGAGTTCAAGCATACCCATTTCTCCTCTCAAGAAGATGAATCTCTTTGCATCAAGAGCCTTTGTGAGGATATCAGCAATTTGATTATCTGTGCCCACGTGCTCTAAATGTATGTTTCCCTTTTCCACGTGGTCCTTGAGAAAATGGTATTTGATGTCAATGTGCTTTGTCTTTGAATGCATGACGGGATTGTTGGATACTGCTATGGTGGACATATTATCGCAGAAAATTGGACAATTTCCTTCATTAATTCCGTAGTCCACTAGTTGTTGCTTCATCCAGATGATTTGGCAGCAGCAGCTTCCAGCAGCAATGTATTCAGCTTCAGTAGTGGAAATAGACACAGCAGCTTGTTTCTTGCTTGCCCACGCAACAAGTCGATTTCCAAGGAAATGACAAGTCCCACTTGTGCTCTTCCTGTCTATAGTGCATGCTGCGTAGTCTGCGTCTGAATAACCTAGCAAATCGAAATTCGAATCTTTGGTGTACCAAAGTCCAAGGTTAACAGTTCCAGAAAGATAACGAATAATGCGTTTAACAGCAGCTAAGTGCGCTTCTCTAGGGTCCGCTTGATAGCGCGCACAGACACAAACACTAAACATAATATCTGGCCTACTTGCAGTAAGATAAAGAAGAGAGCCAATCATACCTCGATATAAAGTTTGATCAACTTTCTTACCTTTTAAGTCTTTGTCAAGCTTATTGCCAGTGGCCATTGGAGTGTCGTATGCTTTAGCATTTTCAAGTCCAAAATTCTTGATTAAGTCCCTTGTGTACTTGGCTTGATTTATGAAGATGCCATCATTCAATTGTTTGATTTGAAGCCCGAGGAAGAAAGTGAGTTCTCCCATCATGCTCATTTCAAACTTGCTTTTCATGAGCTTCTCGAAGCGCTTACAGAGTAACTCATTAGTAGAACCAAATATAATATCATCGACATAAATTTGAACAAGTAAAGAATGATCATTATACTTGGCAATAAAAAGAGTTGTGTCGATTTTACCGCGCTTAAAGCCTTTCTCTAGCAGGAATTTTGATAGGGTATCGTACCATGCTCTTGGAGCTTGCTTAAGTCCATACAAAGCTTTTTGAAGCTTGAAGACATGATTTGGAAATCTGCTATCTTCAAATCCAGGAGGTTGAGCTACGTAGACCGTTTCTTGGAGTTCTCCGTTGAGAAATGCGCTCTTCACATCCATTTGATAGAGCTTGAATTTCTTGTGAGACGCATAAGCTAAGAAAATTCTTATAGCTTCAAGTCTTGCTACAGGCGCAAATGTTTCGTCGTAGTCGATTCCTTCCTCTTGCCTATAGCCTTGCGCAACCAGCCTTGCTTTGTTTCTGGTGATGCTTCCATTCTCATCCATCTTGTTTCTGAATACCCATTTTGTACCGATAACTCCTTGGTCATGAGGTCTGGGTACCAAAGTCCAAACCTTGCAGCGCTCAAATTGGTTAAGCTCTTCTTGCATAGCAGTAACCCAGCTTGAATCTTGGAGCGCTTCATCAATCTTCTTTGGTTCGATTTGAGAGATAAAGGAGTGATATTCATCATCAAAGTTTGATGCTCTCCTTGTACGAACCCCTACATTGAGATCACCAATGATGTTTGAAGTTGGGTGATCTCTAACTTCACGAACCTCGGGAGGTAAGTTAGGTTGAGTGGTAGGAATACGAAGATCTTCAATGGGTACTTCATTTGCTCCAGCATCAAGGTCATCGAAGGTGATTTGCTGAAGCGGAGAAACGTCATGCGCAGGAGGAGGAGTTTGCGCATCAGGAGTCGTCACTTCTGGCGCAGCATCGGTTGTATGCGCATGCGATGGACTTTCTTGATTCTGGTTTTGATTTTCTTGATTAACATTCTGCGCAGGTGCAGTTTGAGGCTGCGTACCTGTCTCAACATGCTCAGCAGAATCATCAGAATCATTTGGAGCCAAATGTGGCTCAAGGAGAGAATGCTCATCAAAAGTAACATGTACAGATTCTACAATTACTAGAGTAGTTCTATTAAAAACACGAAAAGCTTTAGAATGTTTGGCATACCCAACAAAAATACCTTCATCTGCTTTGGCGTCGAATTTACCTCTATGATCTTTGCCATTGTAGAGGATATAGCATTTGCAGCCAAAAATCTTGAAGAAAGCAATGTTGGGCGCTCTTCCTCTCTATAGCTCATATGGAGTCTTGTTGTAGGCTTTGTTGATGAGGGATCTATTCTGAGTGAAGCAAGCAGTGTTGACAGAATCTCCCCAGAAATACTTTGGAAGTTTAGCTTCTGCTATCATTGTTTTTCCAGCCTCAATCAACGTGCGATTCTTTCTTTCCACAACGCCATTTTGTTGAGGAACTCCAGCAGCAGAGAAATTGTGATCAATTCCATGGTCATCGCAGTATTGCACAACACCGTTATTTTTGAATTCAGTTCCATTGTCTGATCTAACACTAACGATGTCGTCTTCCTTTTGAGTTTGGAGCCTTCGAAAGAGAGCAGTCAATATATCATAGCAGTCATCTTTGGATATCATCATTTCGACCCATGTGTATCTTGAGTAGTCATCCACCACGACTAAGGTATATTTGTTTCCTCCAATGCTTGCGGTGGTGACCGGTCCAAACAAATCCATGTGAAGCAGTTGTAAACATTTGGAAGTTGAGGAAGCAATCTTGCTGGAGAAAGACTGCTTAGGTTGTTTACCGAGCTGGCATGCTGCGCATTTTCTATCATGATGGTCAGCTACTTTGGGTAGTACTTTGACAAGATTTTCCCTTCCAAGCTTGGCCAAATATTTGAAGTTCAAATGACTTAAGCGCTTATGCCATAGCCAGCTGCTTTCACTAACATTCTTTGCTACAAAACAGAGATTAGTGATAGAATTTACAGCAGTAAGATCAATAATGTAAACATTAGTCTTACGAGTCCCTGTGAGCAAAGTTAGTCCGGATATGCCATCTTTGATGTAGCAGTGCGTAGCAGTGAAATGACATTCCAAACCTTTATCGCAGAATTGTGATATGGAGAGCAGGTTGTGCTTTAGACCTTCAACGAGCGCAACTTTCTCAATGCACACTTTATCTTTTCTGATTCTTCCATATCCAACTATGTGCCCTTTGTTGTTATCTCCAAAAGTTACAGAGGGACCTCTTCCTTCATGCACATCTTCAAGAGCAGTGACATCTCCAGTCATGTGTCTAGAGCATCCACTGTCGAGGTACCATATATGCGCTTTAGCTTGTGAAGAGTGCGCAGTGAAGCAGGAGACCTGAAAGGTAGACATTAAGAACGCAGGTCCCCTTTATTCTTGGGTCCTAGAGTTAGCAACTTTTGACAACCCACTCCTGTCTGACCTTAGGATTTTTACATCCCTTGGCATTAGGAGTAAATCGCAAAAGGCATTCTGCAGCCTTGTGACCTAAACCATCACACACAACACAATGATGAAAGCCACTTATAGATTGGGTTTTTACAAACTCTTTACTTTTCTTTGGCGCAGCATTCTTTACTGGAGCAGATGAACTTGCTTTGACAAATATCATTTTTGGAGGTTTGGGTGCGCTTTTCTTAAGAATGCGCATCTGGCGTTGGGGCGCATGGCATTCATGCGCATGAACCTTTTGCGCAGTTTTGACATTCGAAGTTGAAGCGCAACCATAGTCAGAATATGAGTTGTCATGCGCAGGTTCAACTTTAGCCTTACCCTTGGCTTTTCCAGTTTGCTTCTTTGGGTAGACATAATGGAAATTTAGTCTCTGGACTTTCTCCTGTCCTTTACCCACTGAAGCAGAATGCTTTGCTTTAGGAATTTCAATAGTTTGCTGTGGTGTAAATTCATTTTCCTTTTCAGAGCAAACTGCGCATTTAAAGTTATCACTAGTTGAGAATCCCAAGCCTTCCTTGTCTCCACTAGCTTTTTGAGATTCTAGAATTTGGTCCATAGTGACACGAGATTTGGTCCACTCATTAGTGATCTTTGTGAGATCAGCTACTTGAGCAGCCAATTCTTCGTTTCTTACTTTAAATAGCTCATTTTGATCTGTGAGAAAACGGTTCTTTTTCAGTAAGAGGAGTCATGCTTTTAATCTGCTCCTTAAGGAGGGTGATCTCAGATTTTAAAAGAGTTTTCTCCGTCTTAAGCTGTGAAATTTCTCCAATTGATAAATCCACTGCTTCTTTCATAGAGTTAAATTTCTTGATTACCTTTTCAGCTTGCTGAAAAATAGACTCGCGCTCAGCAGCAGATTCATTCTTTTCTATTACAATTTCAGCAGGAATTTCAAGGGATTCTTTGCGTGAGGGCGCAGCTACAAATTTCTTTGATAGGTCTGCTCTGGCAAACAAGTACTTGCCATTCTGTCTGCTTGGAGTCAGATGTCCCATTTCCACCAATTCAGTGATAGTGGGACCTTTCTTCTTTGTTCTTGGCGCAGCCTTTGTGTCCGCATCTTGATCATTGTCTGAATCGCTATCAGCATCAGCATTTGGCATCAAGCAGAGCAGTCCATCCTCAGAGTCATCATCATCACTGTCTTCAGTGTCAGTCTCTATCCAAGTCTTCAGTTCCTTTTCTGCGCAGTCTTCTTCAGCAATCATCCCGCGCTGCCTTGATGATCTCTGCGCATTATTCCTCTTCATGTACTCATATTTTGGAGTGGGACATTTTGAAGCAAAATGACCGGGCTTTCTACAGTTGTAGCAGACCAATTCTTCATATTTCTTTGAGTCTCTGCCACGAGAGAATTTAGCAGGTGGTTTGCTAGAGGATCCAGGTTTAGAGAATTTCCTGAATTTTTGGAATCGCTTAACGAACATAGCGAAATCATCATCATCCATTTCGAGTAAAGAGGAAGTTGAGACTTTGTCTGAGGTTTGAGTGGGCGCAGGTTCCTTTTGCGCAACATAGGAAACAAGCTTTCCTTTGCCTTCAGTTTCGTCGATTCGATCAAGCTTTAGCTCATACACTTTTAAGTTAGCGTATAAGCTGCGCAGAGGCCAAGTATCTAGAAATCCAGAATCTTCCAGATGACTTGCTTTGTGCACATATCTGGAACCTAGCGCATCTAAGAATTGAGAATTGACTTCTTTATTAGTGAAAGTAGTTCCAAGAGATTTACAAGAGTTTACAACGGCACAGAAGCGATCATAGGTTTGTCTCAAGGTTTCACCATCTTTTCTCATGAAGCAGTTGAATTTTCTTTGCACCACAAATCTTTTGTTTTCCTTGCTTACTTTGTCTCCATTCACATATCCTTCAATAGCATCCCATAGTTCCTTTGCAGTTCCACCGCTCACAATTTGATTGTGCGTGGAGAGGTCTAGAGTGCTAAGAATGATGTTCCTTGCTCTTCCATCATAGCCAACCCATTTCTTTTCTTCATCAGTCCATTCCTCCTTGTTTTTCTTGATGGTAGGATTCTCCTTATTTGTAGCAGCATCAGGATTAGCCTTCATTGGAATGTAGGGTCCTTCAAGAACGATGTCGTGGAGGATCTCGTCGATAGAAGAAAAATGAGTGAGCATGCAGTGCTTCCAGATTTCGAAGTGATCTTCATTCAGCACTGGGACATGTGAGTAGTTAGCCATTGCCCAAGATTTTGAAGCCATCTTGAATCGGCACCCAAGCTGTTAAGCTTGATAAACAACGCAAGTTTAATGAAGGTGTTTGCTCTGATACCACTTGTTGGTCCCAGAGGGGCAACAAGGGTATGAAAAATGCTAGAGGGGGGGTGAATAGCGTTTTTATAATTCTTTTCAAACCCTTTTTGCAAATCAATGGCTTATGCGCACAGTTCTCAAATAAGCCAAGTATAGCGCGCAGAGAGAGTGTGAGATGCACAGCGGAAATTTAAAGCAACACTGCGCAGGGTATACTGCGCAGGGTAAAAACGCACGCGCTAAGGTTTGGCAAAACTGTTGAATAAAATCGGATTCTTAGGCAATAGGCAATAACAAACACAACAGCAATAGCAGCAATCTAGTAAAATCAAACAAAGCAGTAATTCAGAAATAACTAAGCAGGAAGTAAATAGCAGAAATAATGAACAAGCTATTTGGAGAGGTTCGATCGATGAAAGATCTACGTCCTCTACCAAGATGGTTAGTCTTGGATTTTCTAATGAGATATATATTGATATGAGGAGCTTTTACAAGATTACAACGAATCAAAACTCAAATCAAAATCTAATCAATGAAGAGCAAATCCTAGACTAAACCAGTGTTTCTCAAGAAGTAAGATCTATATGATCGAAGCTTCAAGAGGTGTGTGGGTGGCAGAAATTCTGGGCTCTATGAATCTAAGAGATGAAGAGCACGAAGAATTCTGGTGATATGAGGCTTAGGATCTGGGCAGGAGTTTGAAGGTATGAAGGTTTGAAGGTTGATCTTGAATCTGAGAATAGTAAGCAGCAAACTTCAGAACTTCAGGAATACTTGTAAGCACAAACTCTAGCAACTTGGAAATGAAGATGAGCAGGCTATTTATAGCAGAGAGCTTAAAACTAGCCGTTGGTGCTCTGAGCAGGGACGATGAGCTGGCACAATAGGATTGGTGCGCAGGTGTCCTTTATAGCCGTTGGAGCTCTGATCAAGGTTGATGACCTGGCACAATGTGATTGGTGCGCATGTATCTTTGAGCCGTTGGAGACTGAGCATGGAGACCAAATTCAAACGCTTCATCTGGAAGGTTGACAGCTGTCTCCATTTGAAGTATTATGTTTGAACGTATCTCCACCGTTGGCTATGCTGAGTGTGCAAGATTTGTCGTTTATGCATAACTAAGCGTACATCTTCTGAGAGCTTTCCAAGTTAGGTGATCTGAAAGCATTGAAAACTGTGCAGGGTTGAATGCTGCGCAGAGGAGACCTGCGCAGTATTTGTCCTGCGCAGATAGTCCTGCGCAGTAACCACAGTCTTGTGTAGATCTTCATTCCTTCTTCGCTCCAAGTCCTATATTCTAAGCCTATACTATAAAATGGACTATGCTAAAGAAAATGAAGTTATAAAACTTCTTACATAGGGTTCTAAAGTCCATAAAATACTCTTAGGTGATGGTATCAATCATTTTTAACATAAATAGGAGGGTTAGGAAGTAAGCATACCCAACAAACACGCTCTCCATATGGCTCCCACACAACCTGATCCGCAGTCAAACTATCTAACGCATCCCTATAGCCGCGCAGGTTATGTCTAGTCACATAACCAAACGATAACGCCCCTCGCCATCTGAAATTGAAAATCAAAGAAAATTATACTCCAAAAGCGTAAAAAAATATATCAATTCATTGATAAGTAGTTTTCCTATCATACCTAGCCCCCAAAGGGTCATCTACATCTGCCCCATATACAGCGCCTAACGACCGCGGCTGGGTACACCTCAATCTCTCCCATGCCCAAATCTGTTCAAAAATCAACATCAATATTTATAAATATATCAATATATATAAATATATACTATAAAATGATATGGTGCACATGTATACTATATTTAAATAGTCATACCTGCACAATCGGCATGAATCCTCCACACTGACTAGTCTGGGGGAAGTCGCCTTGCAAAGCTCTCGATAAAGGATGGCCAACGCAGCACTGCCCCAGCTATAAGATCCTACAACATCGATGTCTCTAAGAAGTGGCAAATATATGAGCTTCACCTTCGAATTACTGCGATCTGCCAAGATATATGACCCCAATAATGCCAAGATATAGGCACGTGTGTACCTATCAATATCCGCTACTGTGGCATGTTCTCCCAAATTAAGATTCAAGATATGATCCTTAAGCCACTTGAGATTCAACATCCCCGTCTTCAAGTTCGGGGGACCAGGTCTGACACCTAACAACTCAAAACACAAATCAGCCCACTGGGCGTCTGTCATATATGTCTGATAGCCCGTGACGGGCAATCCATCTATCAGCAAACCCATCAATAGACCCACATCCTACAGCGTAATCGTCATCTCACCAACAGGTAGATGGAAAGTGTAGGTCTCCGGGCGCCACCACTCGACCAACGCCTCAAATAAAGCACAGTCATATTTCTTCATCTCCCCCATCCTGTAAACTCCGTAAAACCCCGCAACCCTTAATCTGTTCACAACCCTTCCATCTATATTTGTCGGGGGCTTTGGACCATGTCGAAACGATCTACAAACCTCTTCACCAGCCCATAGCTGAGAAGATCTATGGGAACCCTGTAACGTCAGCATCGTCCGGTTCAAAGGACCCGGATCTACAAACGGCTCATTTACATCCATCTGTAACAATAAAAAACCCACGATTAGTTGGAAAGTGTGGGACAAAGGGAGTGTTAATTTTCAAACAGGTTAATCAATCACTTGATTAACTGAGAGAGCAACACAACACAAAGTCCTTCCCTAATTGAATCCATGTTTGCTTTACTGATAATAGGCTTCAAATAAAAATCAATCACATTTTTTGCATTAATTTTTCAGTACAAAAATAATTTTCATACTTTCAAAGAAAAACTACAAATTAAAATCATCAAAATCCCATTTCAAAATCATCAAAATCCCCTTTCAAAACAGCCCCAATTTCAAACCAAATTTTGAAATCAACCATGCAAATACCACACATTCAATATAATTGTACAAAAACCAAATCATAAACGCTACTTAAACTCAATAACCAGTCGACAATCACCCACGAAATTGAACCAAAAATGGCAAAATCCCAACCAATTCATATGATAGATATTTTGCTAAAAATGAAGAAATACTTACATTTTCTATTAGGAACGGGGAATGACACAGCTTCGAATTGAGAAAACCCCTAACAATAACAATCGCGCACCAGGTTTATCGCCCAGATATCGCCCTCTCAAACTCTCTTTGTTTGTTTGTAATAAACTGAACTGTAGAGGGGAGTTGTAACCTAATACGCTTCCGCAAAAAGCGAAATCATTTAAACTTATTTCGCTTCTTCAAGAAGCGAATTACCTTGGCATAAATCGCTAGTACAGGAAGCGAATTAGGTTAACCTTAATTAACGCCCTAATGCAAATCGGGCCTAATCTGGTCAAAGATCAATTCGCTTATGTCAAAAGCGAATTATTTAATTCGCTTTTCCTAGTGCCGAAAGTTGGTCATTCTGGTACATACTTTGAAAAAGGTGATACTATAGTAAATACTTATGAAAAAAGGAATTATTTGAGAAAAAAATCAAATAATAATAGTGGACAGACTACTCATAAAATTTTGCTTACAAAAATGGAGAGAGAATTACCTTTTAATCCCTTAGTAATACTGAATTTGTTGGAGTAGAGATCCTCAAAGGAACAAAAAGGAGAAATACCAGGCGGAGGAGCGAGCGGGCGCTCGGGGCATAGCAGGCGGGCGCTTATTTGGACAGAAGGTTGGTCCTTCGGAAAATCAATATCAAGCGGGCGCTTGGGGTAGGCCAGGCGGGCGCCTGGTCCGCTGACGGGATTTCGGGATTCCTTCTTTGTTTAGGTTTAGATCTTATTCCAGGGCTTATATTTAAGCAATGTTCCGCCCCCAAACTCATTGTAACTCAGATTTAATATATTATAGTGCAAGATCCTGGCTTGGTAGTGCCCCCAGACGTAGTCAAACATATTGACGAACTGGGTAAACAATTTCTGTGTCTTTTCTTGCTTTGATTTCTTGTGCTTTGTTTGTGTGCTCTTATTGTTCTTGTGATTTGCTTGGGTAGTGGAGGGCAATATCCACAACAACTGGTATCAAGAGCTCTGGTTTGGAGATCAGGGTTTAATCGTAAGATTGGTTTATCAAGCGATTGGGTGTTGTCAAGCAATCAAGAACGGGCAAGGACAAGCAGGCGGTTGAGAAATTCGATGGGTCTGACTACGGATTTTGGAGGATGCAGATAGAGGATCTCTTGTATAACAAAGATCTCTATAAGCCTCTAAAGGGTGTCAAACCGGAAGGAGAAAAGCAAGAAGATTGGGATCTCATGGATCGGAAGGCCCTAGGGGTGGTTAGATCTACTTTGTCAAAGTGGATCGCGAAGACTACCAAGAAGGCGAAGACCACCAAAGAGCTATTGGATTATCTTACTGAGAGATTTAAAACTCCATCTGCTGCAAACAAGGTTGATTTGATACGCAAGAAAGGTAGTCTCAAGATTCAAGAGGGAGGATCCTTGGCTAAACACATCGATGAGTTTATGGATGTTATAGACTCATTGACTGCGTTGGAGATTACGTTTGATGATGAGGTTCATGCATGTTTGTTGCTAGCGTCTTTACCAGGAAGTTGGAGCGGAACGGTGACAGCGATCAATGCTTCAGCGGGTAAGAACAAGTTGAAGTATGATGAATTATACTTCGGGTATGAAGAAGTTGGGGACATCGTCTACTTCGGGATCGGCCTTAGCTACTACTAGCAGGGGAAGGCCGGGTACTAGCAATAAAGGGAGAACTGAATCAAGGGAAAACGTAGTGGGTGGTAAGGGCAAGGCCGTGGAGATCAGAGATAAACCAAGGGTTGCGAAAGGATCGGTGCAGTGTTATCATTGCAAGGAGTTAGGACACTACAAGAAGGATTGTCCCAATCGTGGGGGCAATTCGGTAAATGTGACAGTCTAAGGTGATGATGTACTGGTTCTGAGTGTTAGTAGTGCACTAGAATTATGGGTGCTGGATTCGGGGGCATCATTCCACTCTTGCGGGCATGCAGAAGAGATGGAGAATTATACTTCCGGTGATTTCGGTAAGGTCTATCTGGCGGATGGCGAGCCTTTGGAAATCTACACGGGGTCAGACACATTCCGGGTTTGAAAAAGAACCTGCTTTCAGTTGGGCAGTTGGATGAAGAAGGTTACAAGGTAACTTTTGGCTGCAGGAACTGGGTTATTACCAAGGAGGATTCTAAGATCGCTCGGGGTAATAAGGAGGGGACATTGTATTTGGCGAATAACACCAAGGCAAGTATCGCGGTGGCGTCAGCCAAGGGTGATACGGATTTGTGGCACTGTCGATTGGGTCAGATGAGTGAGAAGGGGATGAAAGTACTTTGCTCAAATGGAAGACTACCGGGTTTGAAGACAGTCGACGTGGGGATCTGCGAAGATTGTGTGTTTGGCAAACAGGCGAGAAGTAATTTCTCGAGGACGGGTAGGGCTTTGAGGGAAGTAAAGTTGGATTTGGTCCACACGGATTTGTGGGGGCCGGCCCCGGTAACTTCTCTATGTGGTGCGTCATATTACATGACCTTTATTGATTATTCAACAAGGAAAGTCTGGGTTTATTTCTTGAAACACAAAGATGAGGCATTCGAGGTGTTTAAGAAATAGAAGGCTTTGGTGGAGAATCAGACGGGTCTTAAGCTTAAGTGCTTGAGGTCAGATAACGGAGGGGTGTATGAGCTCGGGGAGTTCGAGGAATATTGTGCAGCGAATGGCATTCGCATGGAGAAGATTCCAAAGGGCACACCACAACACAATGGGGTTGCAGAGAGGATGAACATGACATTGAACGAGCGGGCTACAAGTATGAGGTTGAAGTGTGGACTTCCGAAGACGTTTTGGGCATATGCGATTGACACGGCTGCTTTCTTGATCAATAGGGGACCATCGGTACCATTGGGGAATGAAATTCCAGAGGAAGCATGGAGTGACAAGCAGGTAAATCTGTCCTTTCTTCGCATATTTGGCTTCGTTTCATATGTTCATATTGACTCTGTTGATAGAACTAAGTTAGATACAAAATCTGTAAAATGTACGTTTATTGGGTATGGTGGGGATGACTTCGGGTATAAGTTTTGGGATGACCAAAACCATAAAATTATTCGTAGTCGAGATGTGGTATTCAATGAACAGGTATTGTACAAGGACAGAAAGGGGGCATCTGATGATATTAGTTCGGAACCGGAGGTTGTAGAGGTGGATATTCCAGACTCGGGTGGGAGCAGGACGGTTCATGATGACCAAGGTCAGGGGGTCACTGAAGATGAACCACATACTCCGGAACCGGATATTCCGCTGCGTAGATCCAGCAGATTGCGTGGATCACCTGACAGGTATACTCCTTCAAATTACTATTTGTTGCTGACAGATAGTGGTGAACCGGAATGTTATGCGGAGGCTGTTCGTAGTGCACTTTGTGATAAGTGGAAAGCTGCGATGGATGATGAGATGGACTCATTGAAAGCCAATAAAACTTGGGAGTTGATTAAACTGCCTAAGGGGAAGAAGGCATTGCATAACAAGTGGGTTTACAGGATCAAGGAGGAAGCAAATGGCAGTAAGCGTTACAAGGCAAGGTTGGTGGTAAAAGGGTTTCAGCAAAAGTACGGTATTGACTACACCGAGGTATTCACTCCTGTTGTGAAAATGACCACTATCAGAATGGTTCTGGGGATAGTAGTGGCGGATAACTTGTTGCTGGAACAGATGGATGTAAAGACGGCCTTTCTTCATGGTGATTTGGAGGAAGAATTTTACATGGTACAACCAGAGGGTTACTTGTCTAAGGGTAGCGAGGAACTGGTTTGCAGGTTGACTAAGAGCTTGTATGGCCTTAAACAAGCTCCTAGGCAGTGGTACAGGAAGATCGATGGATTCATGCACGATATTGATTTTATCAGATGTGAGGCGGATCATTGTTGCTACTTCAAGAACACGGACAATGGGTATATAATCTTGCTGTTATATGTGGATGACATACTAATAGCGGGCTCTAGCAGTAGAGAGGTAAACAGATTGAAGGCTCAGTTGTCAGAACGGTTCGAGATTAAGGATTTGGAGGAGGCAAGAAAAATCTTGGGCATGCGGATTGACCGGAATAAGGAGTTGGGTAAGTTGGTTCTTTCACAAACAGAATACGTTGAGAAAGTCTTGACAAGGTTTTGCATGGAAGAGGCGAAGCCAACAGGGACACCATTGGGTATGCATTTCAAGCTATCCGAGAAGGACTCACCTAAGGGCAAGGAGGAGCGTGACAAGATGGAGAGGACTCCATATGCTTCGGCAGTGGGGAGTCTAATGTATGCAATGGTGTGTACAAGACCGGACATTGCACATGCGGTGGGAGTAGTCAGCCGGTACATGGGCAATCCAGGGAAGCAACATTGGGAAGCGGTTAAATGGATCCTGCGTTACTTAAAGGGTACTGCTGGTAAGGCTCTATGCTTCTCAAGCAAGGAGGTCGTGTTAGCGGGTTACGTTGATGCGGATTTGGCATCAAGCGATCTAGACAAGAGGAGAAGTACTACGGGTTATGTTTTCACATTGGGTGGTACGGCAATCTCCTGGGCTTCTAAATTGCAGAAGATCGTGGCTCAGTCAACTGCGGAAGCAAAATATGTGGCAGTGACAGAGGCAAGTAAAGAGATGGTATGGTTGCAGAATTTCTTGGGTGAACTTGGGAACACGCGAAGTGGTAATGCTCTCTACAGTGACAGTCAGAGTGCAATTCATTTGGCAAGGAATCCGGCGATTCATTCTAGGACGAAGCACATTGAACTGAGGTTTCATTACATCAGGCATCTCTTGGAGAGGAAGATCTTAAGGCTGGAGAAGATTTTGGGATCGGAGAACCCGGCTGACATGTTGACCAAGGTGGTAAACCTTGAAAAGTTGAAGCTATATAAAGCTTCAATTGGGCTTGGAGAATAGGAGAGGAGGAAGGCACTACCATGATCGAGGTGAGTACTAGGACGACACCAATGATGAGTTGAAGACGGATACGGGGCTTGTATATGCGGTTAATCTCTAGGTGGGAGATTGTTGGAGTAGAGATCCTCAAAGGAACAAAAAGGAGAAATACCAGGCGGAGGAGCGAGCGGGCGCTCGGGGCATAGCAGGCGGGCGCTTATTTGGACAGAAGGTTGGTCCTTCGGAAAATCAATATCAAGCGGGCGCTTGGGGTAGGCCAGGCGGGCGCCTGGTCCGCTGACGGGATTTCGGGATTCCTTCTTTGTTTAGGTTTAGATCTTATTCCAGGGCTTATATTTAAGCAATGTTCCGCCCCCAAACTCATTGTAACTCAGATTTAATATATTATAGTGCAAGATCCTGGCTTGGTAGTGCCCCCAGACGTAGTCAAACATATTGACGAACTGGGTAAACAATTTCTGTGTCTTTTCTTGCTTTGATTTCTTGTGCTTTGTTTGTGTGCTCTTATTGTTCTTGTGATTTGCTTGGGTAGTGGAGGGCAATATCCACAACAACTGGTATCAAGAGCTCTGGTTTGGAGATCAGGGTTTAATCGTAAGATTGGTTTATCAAGCGATTGGGTGTTGTCAAGCAATCAAGAACGGGCAAGGACAAGCAGGCGGTTGAGAAATTCGATGGGTCTGACTACGGATTTTGGAGGATGCAGATAGAGGATCTCTTGTATAACAAAGATCTCTATAAGCCTCTAAAGGGTGTCAAACCGGAAGGAGAAAAGCAAGAAGATTGGGATCTCATGGATCGGAAGGCCCTAGGGGTGGTTAGATCTACTTTGTCAAAGTGGATCGCGAAGACTACCAAGAAGGCGAAGACCACCAAAGAGCTATTGGATTATCTTACTGAGAGATTTAAAACTCCATCTGCTGCAAACAAGGTTGATTTGATACGCAAGAAAGGTAGTCTCAAGATTCAAGAGGGAGGATCCTTGGCTAAACACATCGATGAGTTTATGGATGTTATAGACTCATTGACTGCGTTGGAGATTACGTTTGATGATGAGGTTCATGCATGTTTGTTGCTAGCGTCTTTACCAGGAAGTTGGAGCGGAACGGTGACAGCGATCAATGCTTCAGCGGGTAAGAACAAGTTGAAGTATGATGAATTATACTTCGGGTATGAAGAAGTTGGGGACATCGTCTACTTCGGGATCGGCCTTAGCTACTACTAGCAGGGGAAGGCCGGGTACTAGCAATAAAGGGAGAACTGAATCAAGGGAAAACGTAGTGGGTGGTAAGGGCAAGGCCGTGGAGATCAGAGATAAACCAAGGGTTGCGAAAGGATCGGTGCAGTGTTATCATTGCAAGGAGTTAGGACACTACAAGAAGGATTGTCCCAATCGTGGGGGCAATTCGGTAAATGTGACAGTCTAAGGTGATGATGTACTGGTTCTGAGTGTTAGTAGTGCACTAGAATTATGGGTGCTGGATTCGGGGGCATCATTCCACTCTTGCGGGCATGCAGAAGAGATGGAGAATTATACTTCCGGTGATTTCGGTAAGGTCTATCTGGCGGATGGCGAGCCTTTGGAAATCTACACGGGGTCAGACACATTCCGGGTTTGAAAAAGAACCTGCTTTCAGTTGGGCAGTTGGATGAAGAAGGTTACAAGGTAACTTTTGGCTGCAGGAACTGGGTTATTACCAAGGAGGATTCTAAGATCGCTCGGGGTAATAAGGAGGGGACATTGTATTTGGCGAATAACACCAAGGCAAGTATCGCGGTGGCGTCAGCCAAGGGTGATACGGATTTGTGGCACTGTCGATTGGGTCAGATGAGTGAGAAGGGGATGAAAGTACTTTGCTCAAATGGAAGACTACCGGGTTTGAAGACAGTCGACGTGGGGATCTGCGAAGATTGTGTGTTTGGCAAACAGGCGAGAAGTAATTTCTCGAGGACGGTAGGGCTTTGAGGGAAGTAAAGTTGGATTTGGTCCACACGGATTTGTGGGGGCCGGCCCCGGTAACTTCTCTATGTGGTGCGTCATATTACATGACCTTTATTGATTATTCAACAAGGAAAGTCTGGGTTTATTTCTTGAAACACAAAGATGAGGCATTCGAGGTGTTTAAGAAATAGAAGGCTTTGGTGGAGAATCAGACGGGTCTTAAGCTTAAGTGCTTGAGGTCAGATAACGGAGGGGAGTATGAGCTCGGGGAGTTCGAGGAATATTGTGCAGCGAATGGCATTCGCATGGAGAAGACTCCAAAGGGCACACCACAACACAATGGGGTTGCAGAGAGGATGAACATGACATTGAACGAGCGGGCTACAAGTATGAGGTTGAAGTGTGGACTTCCGAAGACGTTTTGGGCATATGCGATTGACACGGCTGCTTTCTTGATCAATAGGGGACCATCGGTACCATTGGGGAATGAAATTCCAGAGGAAGCATGGAGTGGCAAGCAGGTAAATCTGTCCTTTCTTCGCATATTTGGCTTCGTTTCATATGTTCATATTGACTCTGTTGATAGAACTAAGTTAGATACAAAATCTGTAAAATGTACGTTTATTGGGTATGGTGGGGATGACTTCGGGTATAAGTTTTGGGATGACCAAAACCATAAAATTATTCGTAGTCGAGATGTGGTATTCAATGAACAGGTATTGTACAAGGACAGAAAGGGGGCATCTGATGATATTAGTTCGGAACCGGAGGTTGTAGAGGTGGATATTCCAGACTCGGGTAGGAGCAGGACGGTTCATGATGACCAAGGTCAGGGGGTCACTGAAGATGAACCACATACTCCGGAACCGGATATTCCGCTGCGTAGATCCAGCAGATTGCGTGGATCACCTGACAGGTATACTCCTTCAAATTACTATTTGTTGCTGACAGATAGTGGTGAACCGGAATGTTATGCGGAGGCTGTTCGTAGTGCACGTTGTGATAAGTGGAAAGCTGCGATGGATGATGAGATGGACTCATTGAAAGCCAATAAAACTTGGGAGTTGATTAAACTGCCTAAGGGGAAGAAGGCATTGCATAACAAGTGGGTTTACAGGATCAAGGAGGAAGCAAACGGCAGTAAGCGTTACAAGGCAAGGTTGGTGGTAAAAGGGTTTCAGCAAAAGTACGGTATTGACTACACCGAGGTATTCACTCCTGTTGTGAAAATGACCACTATCAGAATGGTTCTGGGGATAGTAGTGGCGGATAACTTGTTGCTGGAACAGATGGATGTAAAGACGGCCTTTCTTCATGGTGATTTGGAGGAAGAATTTTACATGGTACAACCAGAGGGTTACTTGTCTAAGGGTAGCGAGGAACTGGTTTGCAGGTTGACTAAGAGCTTGTATGGCCTTAAACAAGCTCCTAGGCAGTGGTACAGGAAGATCGATGGATTCATGCACGATATTGATTTTATCAGATGTGAGGCGGATCATTGTTGCTACTTCAAGAACACGGACAATGGGTATATAATCTTGCTGTTATATGTGGATGACATACTAATAACGGGCTCTAGCAGTAGAGAAGTAAACAGATTGAAAGCTCAGTTGTCAGAACGGTTCGAGATGAAGGATTTGGGGGAGGCAAGAAAAATCTTGGGCATGCGGATTGACCGGAATAAGGAGTTGGGTAAGTTGGTTCTTTCACAAACAGAATACGTTGAGAAAGTCTTGACAAGGTTTTGCATGGAAGAGGCGAAGCCAACAGGGACACCATTGGGTATGCATTTCAAGCTATCCGAGAAGGACTCACCTAAGGGCAAGGAGGAGCGTGACAAGATGGAGAGGACTCCATATGCTTCGGCAGTGGGGAGTCTAATGTATGCAATGGTGTGTACAAGGCCGGACATTGCACATGCGGTGGGAGTAGTCAGCAGGTACATGGGCAATCCAGGGAAGCAACATTGGGAAGCGGTTAAATGGATCATGCGTTACTTAAAGGGTACTGCTGGTAAGGCTCTATGCTTCTCAAGCAAGGAGGTCGTGTTAGCGGGTTACGTTGATGCGGATTTGGCATCAAGCGATCTAGACAAGAGGAGAAGTACTACGGGTTATGTTTTCACATTGGGTGGTACGGCAATCTCCTGGGCTTCTAAATTGCAGAAGATCGTGGCTCAGTCAACTGCGGAAGCAGAATATGTGGCAGTGACAGAGGCAAGTAAAGAGATGGTATGGTTGCAGAATTTCTTGGGTGAACTTGGGAACACGTGAAGTGGTAATGCTCTCTACAGTGACAGTCAGAGTGCAATTCATTTGGCAAGGAATCCGGCGTTTCATTCTAGGACGAAGCACATTGAACTGAGGTTTCATTACATCAGGCATCTCTTGGAGAGGAAGATCTTAAGGCTGGAGAAGATTTTGGGATCGGAGAACCCGGCTGACATGTTGACCAAGGTGGTAAACCTTGAAAAGTTGAAGCTATGTAAAGCTTCAATTGGGCTTGGAGAATAGGAGAGGAGGAAGGCACTACCATGATCGAGGTGAGTACTAGGACGACACCAATGATGAGTTGAAGACGGATACGGGGCTTGTATATGCGGTTAATCTCTAGGTGGAGATTGTTGGAGTAGAGATCCTCAAAGGAACAAAAAGGAGAAATACCAGGCGGAGGAGCGAGCGGGCGCTCGGGGCATAGCAGGCGGGCGCTTATTTGGACAAAAGGTTGGTCCTTCGGAAAATCAATATCAAGCGGGCGCTTGGGGTAGGCCAGGCGGGCGCCTGGTCCGCTGACGGGATTTCGGGATTCCTTCTTTGTTTAGGTTTAGATCTTATTCCAGGGCTTATATTTAAGCAATGTTCCGCCCCCAAACTCATTGTAACTCAGATTTAACATATTATAGTGCAAGATCCTGGCTTGGTAGTGCCCCCAGACGTAGTCAAACATATTGACGAACTGGGTAAACAATTTCTGTGTCTTTCTTGCTTTGATTTCTTGTGCTTTGTTTGTGTGCTCTTATTGTTCTTGTGATTTGCTTGGGTAGTGGAGGGCAATATCCACAACAGAATTTACGTATTAAGACAAGGATATTTTCACTTTACATCCTAATCCTACAAAATATTTATCTTACCATATAGTCCTAAGCTTAATAATTACACCCATTCTCAAATTACAGCCACACAAATTACACCCATCTCTCTCTGAATATACTCTCTCTCTCTCTAGCTTCTACCTCCGGCCACCTCTCTCCTTGTCTACTCTGGCGACCGTCTCTAGGCGGAGATGAGCCAGTGGTTTCCGGTTGTTGATGGAGTTGTAATGGTCGGAGTTGGAGGAGAAGCCAAAAATAAATGGTTGCGGGAGGTGCGGACATATCTGCCGAAGGCAGCGAGGCGATGATGATGTAGTAGCCTCCGCCGGTGGTGTGGACGGTGATAGATCGAGGAGAGTGAGACGAAAACCTTCTTAGTTTGGAGATCACTTCGTCTTTTGGGGTTTTTTTTTTTTTAGCAAACTTCGTCTTTTGGGCTGAGAGAGAGAGAGAGAGAGGCGTGTTTATGGACTATGATGTTTAGGGAATCTTTGGGTTTTTGAAGGAAAAAAAAAAACAACGGGTAAGAGGCAAAAATGTTGGCATGTTATCAATACCCTCTGCACTATTACAGTTTCAAGGAGGGTCAAGTCCCTTTCTTTATTTTTGGAAATATTAGCATGTGCTGAACTAAACATTTGAATTTTGGTTGTGAAATTCTAGAAATAGAAAAAAAAATTGGTTAAAAAAAATAATTGGTTGTGGGTTTAACTTTTTGTCCGAAATAAACATACTCCCTCCGTCCCATTTTAAACTTCAAACAAAAAGTAGGCACAAAAATTAAGATGATAATCTTTATATTATAAAATATAGATAGTGGGGTAGAGTGTTGTGAGTATAAAAAGTGGGTAGGAGAGAGAAAGTGGGTAGGGAATAGTTAGTGGATAGTTGTTGTGTGTATGATATGTAGGTCCCACTAAATAAAAAAAATATAAATAACTTTACTTTTTTGGATTTAGAAGTATAAAATGGGACACCCAAAAAGGAAATTTTTGAAGTTTAAAATGGGACGGATAGAGTATTTTGGTTGTGGAATTCTAGATAAGTTCTCAACTATTAGGTCGTCGTAGTTGATCGTGTTTTTATGACTTGGTCGCCCAAGTTAGTGGTCGGCCGATTTGGTCGTGTTCTTATTAGTTTATTTGACAACTGAGAACTTACTAATAAGTTCTCAGTTGTTTGGTCTCCGGAGTTGGTCGTCGGAGTTGGTGGTCGCCGGAAATGATCGTGTTCTGAGTAGTTTATGTGACAACTGAGAACTAACTGATAAGTTCTCAGTTGTTTTGGTCGTCGGAGTTGATTTTGTTCTTAGTAGTTTATTTGACAACTGAGAACTTATTGATAAGTTCTCAGTTGTTTTGGTCGTCGGAGTTGGTGCCGAAGTTGATCGTGTTCTTATTAGTTTTGTTGACTACTGAGAACTTACTGATAAGTTCTCAGTTGTTTGATCGCCGGAGTTGGTCGTTGGAATTAGTGATCACCGGGGTTAATCGTGTTCTAAGTAGTTTAGTTGACAGCTGAGAACTTACTGATAAGTTCTCAATTGTTTAGTTGCCGGAGTTGGTCGTCGGAGTTAATCGTGTTCTTAGTAGTTAGTTTAATCGACAACTGAGAACTTATTGATACGTTCTCGATTGTTTGATCACCGGAGTTGATCGCCCGAGTTGGTGGCTGCCGGAGTTAATCGTGTTCTTAGTAGTTTAGTTGACAGCTGAGAACTTACTAATAAGTTCTTAGTTGTTTGGTCGACGGAGTTCTTAGTAGTTTAGTTGACAACTGAGAACTCACTGATAAGTTCTCAATTGTTTGGTCGCCGGAGTTGGTGGTCGCCGGAGTTGTTCGTGTTCTTAGTAGTTTAGTTGAGAACTGAGAACTTACTGATAAGTTCTCAACTGTTTGGTCGCTGAAAGAACACTGAAGCTAATTTTTTTTTTTTTTTTGCGCCGGAGTGGTCGCCGGAGTTGGTGGTAGCCGGAAATGGTGGTCGCCGTAGTTATTGACTGGAGAGGTGGTGATGGTAGCCTAAGGTGATAGTGGTTGGGCTGAAAGTAAAATGTTGAGAGGGTGTAGTTAGTAAAATATTAAGGAAGATGTAAGCTAGGGACTATATGGTTAGTCAAAATATTTTTTGTCTTAAAATGTAAATTAGGCTTCCTAGAAGGATTATATGGTAAATCCCTCAATTATAAATGTGATAATTTTACTAGTGTTTTTAATTATAGTTTGACGGATCCACTAACAATGCATCGCCAACTCATTTTTTTTTTTGTGACTTTATTTTGTTGGACACATTTTGTAGGTCACATTTAGTAGTCATTTTTCATAATTTTGTTATTTCTCATTAAAAAAACCAACACAATTATAACATTTTATGTTATAAGCCACATTCTTTTTTTTTTTTTTTTTTTTTTTTTTTTTTTTTTTTAACTTGGTTATTTCCCAATTTCCAATACTAACCTTCTTCGGGATAACTTGAAAGAAAAGAAAAAAAAAAAAAAAAAACTTTCTTGGGTGTAAGCAGAAGAGGGAGAGAGAGGAAAAGAGAGAGAAGCTTCAATAAGATTCCAGAATCCAACATTTCCGCATCCAAACACCCCCCAATCCTTCCTCCATTTCGTCTTCCATCTTCATCAGGTAATTCATTACTTCAATTCCAATCTATCCTATTCTTTGGGCATCTCGTTTTCTTTTTATCAAATTCTACTCACTTTGAATTCAATCCCAATTTCTGCGTTTGGGTTTTCCGGTTTGAGTTCAATTGATTTCTCTCTGCAGGTCAATTTTGAATTTGATTCATCATCTTCCTGTTGTTCATACCCATTTTCATTAGTGTCTGTGTTTGGTTTTGATTTATTATAGTTGCATTAACATTTGGTTACCCTTTGAATTCTTTTGAAAGATGGTAGGCTTCAATCATTCACTTATGATGAAAAAGCCAATTGAATATACACAAATTTATGAAATGGGGAAAATGTTACTAGAATTTTAATTAATACTCCCTCCGTCCCAAAATGATACTATTCAAACTTTTGAAGGATACGAACACTTGCTTCGCTAGACATGTTTTGTTTATGCACATTTAAGCCTAAATTGTAGAAATGAGAAGAACTTTTTGGGACAATGAAAAAGGGCAAATGAGAAGATCATTTCGGGACAGTGGGAGTATATGTGATTGGGGAGCCCAAGAAAAAAAAAATTACCCTTAGTTTAAACCCAAGTTTTTTGAGAGGATTTTCGTATAGTTGTTAAAAGCGGATGGCGTATACAAGTTTTCGCATTTTGGCGACATCATTTTTTTTAATTTGTTTTTGAAGCCATACGAAATAGCCAAATAGCCATGTCTCATCTCGTACTTCTAAAAAGTTATAAGTTGGGTGTCTCGAATTGATATTCAGAAAATATATGCAAACTAATGTTTGACTACCAACCGGTTAAATATTTGTTTTTGTATTGATTGATTAGTTATACGAGATACTCCATATTGGTATTTTAATTTATCCTAGACCAATTCATTTGCGATTCATATTTAAGGAGAATCACTCATTGACATTTATGGCTTTTAAGATTTCCTGCCGGATCAATAAACTTTTCTGGTTCACCAAAGGGCAATTTTCTTGTTTTTAGCTATACTACGTCAACATTACGTACAGTATTCTGGACTGATGCTGTCTGTTATAAACATGTCTTTGCTTTCAGCTGTTTGGAAAAAAGTTATTGACTTGGAATTTACCATTGAGTCATTGACAGTGATAATATGCTGAGCTCTTTGCTTCTACCCGTGATTCTGACAACATGATCTCTTGTGTTCTAATTAGAACCTGTGTGAAGAATTTTGTCCGGGTAGCTGGGTCCAACCGACAACAAATGAGTAACCAAATATGTGGTGTGGTCTCTCGGCCGCCATCTAGTCTGTGTTGTTTCTCTCACTCGTTGTGGTGCCTCAAATCAAAATATATTGGCTTGTCACTCATTAATATAAACTCCATTTTATCTCTTACCCTACCTGGCAAGAGAAGTTACCGACATTCATTAAGAGTCACAAATGCAACAAATTCAAGACACTCGTGGAAGATGGGCTTTGATAATTCACTTGGATCCCAAAATATGAATGCAAATCTTTTGTTCGCGAAAAATGGACTCATATCCAGAATGAAATATAATGTGGGGTCGGGGTCTTGGCTTCAAAGATTTGCCTCAGCTGGATTAATGTTTGGGCTATTGGTTTGCTACTCAACTTCTGAACCTGTACGTGCTGAGGCACCCTTGGCTAAGCAGAGTATTGAGAATGAGTGTAGTTCTTCAACTGTCAGCTTTTCTCATGGAAAGCAAGTACATACAGATTACTCTGTTATCGGTGAGTTTTTTGCATTACTAGGCTTTGAAGTTTTCCTTCTTGCTCTCTCTCTCTCTCTCTCTCTACTTCTGAAGAAAAAACTCCTTGTATCTGAGAATTATTTATTATTTTTCTATTGATGTGTTTTGATGTGGATAATTGGTCATTCCGTGCAGGCATACCTGGGGATGGTAGATGTTTGTTTCGGTCTGTCGCTCATGGAGCTTGTTTACGTTCAGGAAAGCCTGCTCCTAATGAGAGTCATCAGAGGGAACTGGCTGATGAACTACGGGCTAAAGTATGTTTCTCAGTATTTTCCTTGTTCCATGTGTTATTTTAGGGGCAATTTGGTCCTTATCAGTGGAGGTAGAAATACTATTTGAAACTCCATCTGTCACGAAATGTTACTCCATCTTTTTTCCTTGTTCGTTTCAATGAACTTTGAGCAATAATTTTAGGTTAGTTTTAACCATCCTGATGCAAGTCTAAGACTTGTTATGATACACCATTGTAAACTACCAATACAAATTTTAAGATTATCATTAGGATAACTAAATGTAACGTAAATTATTACTGAAAGTTCATTCAAACTAACAATGAAAAAAGATGGACTAACTTTCCGGGACGGAGGGATAATTTTAATTGCTGTTGCCACTTTGATTGCGTTACTTGGGTCGTCTCAAGTAAGCTGTATTTGTGTTATGTGCTTCTGTCATTTCAACTTTTATGAATCCTGCAAGCATCCTTTGTATTATTGTCTGATATGCACTTAACAAATGCTTGTTTGTGAGCGCGTTGTTGATTTTTCATCTACTATAGTCTATATGTTTCAGGTGGCCGATGAGTTTGTCAAAAGACGTGAAGAGACTGAATGGCAAGTTTCCTGAATTTAATCAGTCTTTTCCTTCTAGTTTCTGTTTTTTGAACCTTATTCCATGTCTTTTTTGACCTTCAATGGAGTAGCAGAATTGGGAATAATCATATATGCTAATCAAGATCAATAGATAGACTAACAAATCTTGGCGGTTTCCCCCCGTTTGGGCTTTTTGCACACTCACTCAGGGTAGGAAATATGTCTCTTATGTACGTTTAACATGCATGATCACCAGACAATTAAAGAACAAATAACCTACTGGTACAAAGATTTTCTATCATTGAGCAGCTTTAGCCCATAATTTCTTGTAGCAAACATGGAGCTGACACCCTACATCAATACACCCATTTTATTTTATGTAGAATTCTTGTGGTCTTGGAGTCATGACCATCATTTTGGACATTATATTGTATAGATATACACATCTTCAGTTTTACTACTTGAAGGCCTGTTTCTCCAGGGAATCAAAGACCTGGGATGATTATATTAACCAAAACTAGTTATGGTCATGTAATGCTTTCAATAAAAACGATAAAAGAAAGAAGAATAAACCGTCAGGAGGGTAGGATTTTTAGGATTTGCCTAGATGTGGGGCTTATGGATTGTGAATGTGGCGTATATGACTCGTATATATTTGACTCATTAGTGCTTGTTTGGTTCTTACTTTCACCTTGATGGTACATTAATGGCTAAATGACTTGTATTTGATTGTCTTGCAATATATCCAGGTTCATTGAAGGTGACTTTGACACGTATGTCTCACAAATTAGGAAGCCACATGTGTGGGGAGGTGAACCTGAACTGCTTATGGCTTCTCATGTTCTCAAGTATGCTCTCTCTCTCTCTCTCTCTCTCTCTCTCTCCCCCTCCCCCAACCATTTCTTTGCATCCTTATTTCCTTTAAATCTGCATATTTATAACATGCTCACCTTATATCTTAAACTTTATGAGTTCGTCTGATAAACCATTTGCAACATAGGTATGGAATTATATTTGGTCAAATCATGGGTGAAGACGGACTGCAGTTGGTGTAATTTGGATTACATAATTATATTTCTGATCAATCATTCTAGCATATGCCCATCATGCTAACTGTATGTTGTATCTATAATGGAGGTTTGGCATGTTGCATGGTAAGGTAGACATTGCAAAATGGTGGTGCATGGTAGTATCATACTGACATACTCCCTCCATGCCGAAAAGATGTTTACGATATTTTTTTTTGTTTGAATGAACTTTGAGCAATAATTATTGATTAATTTAATTATCCTACTAAAACTCTAAAATTGTTATTGATAGAATTCATAATGGTGTATCAATAACAAATTTAAGGTTGTCATTAGGATTATTATAGTAACCAATAATTATTGCTCGAAGTTCATTTAAACAAAAAACAAAAAAAAGTGAGAACATCTTTCCGGGACGGAGGGATTAGCTGTTAATGATGAACACCTTGATTTCCTGCATAGACTTGGTCCTCGCCTCCTCGGTGGCTGTTATGAGGTTTTCACATACTCCGTTTGGTTTGAGTTTCTTGTCCAAACAATAAGGAATATTTAGAAAATAAATGATTGACTGAAACGAAAACTCGAGTCACTACGGAAGTGTGCTAAGTTGATTTGCCTTCATTGGTTCACGTTCCTTGCTCAAGTATTTGACTTTCCTGGGCTTATATTCTTGTACTCCCTCCGTCCCAGACTAAGGTTCTTACTTTCCTTTTTGGTTTGTCCCAGACTAAGGTTCTTAGTTGCTTTATTACCTAAAATGGACAATGGGACCCACGTGTTATTCTCACAACAAAAACTTTTTACCTACTTTCTCTCTCCTACTTTTTCCTATTTCACTTATCATAGAACATTTACTTTTTCTTAATCTCCGTGTAAAGTCAAACTAAGAACCTTAGTCCGGGACGGAGGGAGTATTACTATCAATGATGACATGATTTTCAAAGTTGTGTACATATTTTACTTCTTGGCCTATTTTTCTTTAATTACTGTATTGTTTACCTTTTACTTGCCCGCCTCTTGCCTCACCTTCAAAATCTACCTCTTTGCCTTTGCTATGGGTATTTAATTAAAAAAAGTCTGATAGTAGCCTGTCATCTAAAAAAGTAGTGCAAAGGTTGAGTTCTGTAAGAAAGGAATAAAGTAAGCTGACCCGCAATGTGAAACTAACTTGTAATCTTCTTTCAACTCGAGCTTTTAATTTTCTATTGAGTAATATATGCTAAGAATCTCTACAGAAGGTTAATTATATGTAAACGATAAAGTGAGCTGTTTGACTTGATTCTTCCAGATGAATGGTTTTAACATTAATGAATTAATTATAACCAAACCATTATTGTCCTCCTGTAGGATGCCAATCACGGTATACATGAAGGATCAAGATTCAGGTGGCCTAATATCGATTGCAGAGTATGGCCAAGAATATAGTAAGGAGGATCCCATCAGAGTCCTTTATCATGGCTTTGGCCATTACGATGCATTGCATCTTCCTGGCAGGCACGATGCTCGATCGAGGCTCTAAAACTTTACAGCGAGGTAAAAAAAAAGGTGTTAATATATTTAGGCGAAAGATAATCTATAGTATGTATTATACTTTCTTGTGTATCTTACATATTGCACTGCAAATGTCAACTTAGTAGAGAATGGCATCTGTCAAAAAGATCAGTCCCTGCATGAAAGTGTGGGTTTCAATATGCTTCTCGGGATTTGGAATGGCTCTATCAAGAGTTTAATGTAGTGCTACAGCCCATGGCCAAGATTTGGCCAAGTCTACCTCTATTTGTAATGGGAGGTAGAGATTTAATGAACCAGGCGTGGGACCTCAAAGGCAAACTTCTAAAAACCAATTAATCGCTACCGTCCATTACAATTAGAGAGCGTATTTGCCAAATCTCGGCCATAGGCAAGTGCGCTGTAGCAAAAGCTCTGCAGGAGCGCAGTTTCGAGGTCAATGCTTGTGGTGGGATGTGGGGGCTATGTTTTACTTTTGTATGGAAGTGGTAGACCATTGAGAGTGCATGGATGCTTTTTCTACTTTGCATCATTAGGCATGTGGGATGTAGCAACAATGGGCTTTACTGCTATGGAGTATAATGTAGAGTAAAAAGAAACCCCTTTTGTTGATGCTTTTGCCTCACCAGGTCCACCTGCAAATCCATCTCTCTGTGTGTGTGAATGCGGAATGCGTGGACTTTTGCCTGTGTTTACCGTTGTTCGTTAAGTCTTATGATTGAGAGATGCGTGTGGCTCGCCTTGATGCGTTCATGTTTCAGTGTGAGAAATCTAGTGCAAGAAAATGTGTGCAAAAAGCTCCTTAATTGTTTGTTGTTGGTTGCATTGCAAATGCAACTTTACCCAGTATTGTCGTTCAGTTGGTTGATCCCATTTTACGGGATTGGCTCTACAAAAAGGGTTTAGGGTCACTGAAAAGTATTGGTATCGTTCAGTTCGCATGATATGTTTTTCTTGAATCTGTAACGGGTACAGTCGAACTGTATATCAATCAAGTATATCAACATTTAAGATTAAATCTTTCGAAGTAGGTAGTCATAATATCAGGAGAAGAATAAGCAACATACTCTCTCTGTCTCATAGTTAATGACCCATTTTATATTTTTGGGTCTCATTTTAGAATCCTACTTTTTTTTAATTGAAATTTTTATATTACTGCTTTATTTATGAGCCTTGACTTACTTGTCGTACTTTTCACTCACTATTTTCTACTTCACTTTATTTCTCCCTTGTATTCATAAAATTTTTAATTAGTTTTTCTTAGTTTCCATTTTTGAAATGAAATGAAATGAGTCAGTTTGTTATGAATTGGGGAGTAAGTAACAATTTTAGAGCGCACAAAATAAAGTCAAAAAACCTTGTTCACACAATAAGTTGACGATATTTTATTGGTTATATCGATAGTGAACTTGCCAGACTTTAATTAAAAACACCAATAAAATCATAACACTTAAGATTTTGTGATTTTTTTTTTTTTTTTTTTTTTTTGTACCGAGCATTATTCACAATTTTACTCTGACGAATGATTGAACTGATGAGGGGATGGTACGAGAGAGGAACTTGCAAGTTGCAACAGTGTTACTTTTTTGGGTTGTTTTTTATTGGTGGAATTTGAATTTCAATGAGCTTGGTTAAATTACAAAATTACCCTCTGAAGTGGAATTATAGTACCACTACTGAAAAAGGTTGGTACTTTGTACCCCGAGAATTCTGGATTAGCGAGTACTCCTACCAATGTGCCGCTGAAGGAATGATTTTCTGACATGCTTGCTTAATTTACCACTATGCCCCCCCCGTATGATAGTAATTACTCTTTGCCCTTAACATATTTAATTCAACTTTTCAAAAAATAAATTAAAAATGTTTAAATCAAAAGTGAGATCAGACAACTCTAATGGGATTTGAAAAGCTATCAATTTTGGGAATTGTATTCAACTCATTTCTATCATTTGGTTACAACGAGTCACCTAAATTGAAAATTGAAGGATATACTCCATCCGTCTCATACGTATTCTTACTAAAAATGAGTGTGCGGAGATTAAGAAAATATTTTGAAAAAATAAGTATTGTGAGTGGGTAATAGAGATAAAATAAGTTAGTGGATAGCTGTTGTGAATGGGTAAGAGAGAGAAAATTGAATATTTTGGGTAAGTAATAATAAGTACAAGTATGAGACACAAAAAATGAAAATAAGTAGCGATAAATTGGGGTCGGAGACAGTAATTAATAAGAAGTCGATTAAATTGCAATCTTAAAATAACAAATTAAGCAGTATAATCAATAGTCAGTCAAAATTTAAATTTGTAATTATAATTTCTTATCAATATTATTTTTGGTAACTGTTTACTAATTTTTCTTGCAATAAATATTGATGTTTGTTGAGGGCATAAATGAGATTATGAAGAAAACTAACAAGAACAATCAAGCCGTTCATTGCAATGGACCAATTATTGTCTGAATCCACTTATCACTATTGAGAGTTGAGAGTGACCCACTCTATTGAGTTCTTTCGGTTATGGTTTTATTCATTTCTCGTATTACCACCGCTAAATAAATGACAAACTTAAGAATCGGATTGGTACAAAACAAAATATAGCTAGAGTATTGCAATTGTGTGTAAAATTCAGGTTACCAAATTGCAATTTGCCCTACTTTTTATACTCACAACTCTTCATTCAGTCTTAATCTCCATGCCGAGTGAAGTAATTTTACTTGTGGTGAGATAGAGGCAATATAATGTAATTTATTAATTTTCCCTTTGATAATGATAATGTCATAGTGAAATAGCATTCAAATAGCTTTTGATCAGTTTTGATTTATACTCCCTCCGTCCCTGCTCACTTGAGACTTATTTCTACTCCGTCCCTGCTCACTTGAGACTTATTTCTACTCTGTTGCGTCCTAGCTTACTTGAGATCTTTCCAAAATAGCTAGCTTTCAATAATTTTATATTAAGTCTACCTCACTACTCATTATCTCTCCTCATTTTAAACTACTCAATTTATTCAACAACCCTGCTATTTACTCCACTCATTCTCTCTTCATTTTTTACCACGCATTTTCATTTTTTTAAGGCAATGCTAGGCTTACAAAAGAAGTTTACAAAATGAAGGATACAAGATGTGGTGGCGATGTATATCGATAGTGGACCCGACACACTTTAATTAAAAACACCAACACAATTATAACACCTCATTTTGTAAGCCACATTTTGTAGCCATCTTTTATAACTTTATTATTTTCCTTTTTTTGATTGTTCAAGTGAATTGAGAGGAAAAAAGTATTTTCAAGCATTATCGAGATTAAACCAATTTCTAGACAAGTCAAAATGACTTTATTGAACATCACTCATCCCAATATTCTTTTCCTCCTGCAAAAATGCCAACTTCACTTCACGATTTAAAATTGCATTATTGACCAACTAAACAAGCCAATTAAATAAACAAATAAGGGTATATTAGTCAACCCAGATTCAAATCCAATAGCCAAAACTTACTCTCCACCATCCCCAACCTCGAAACTACCCCCTCATTTTCAAACAAAACACACACACACACACACACTACTCTGCAACTCCTCGTTGCAATTCTAAGACAATGATCGCAATCTAAGACTAAAATCAAAAGCAAAAAACCATGAATTCAATCAAATTTCTACTTCTCTTTCTCCTAACAATCTTAATTTCATCGTCTTCTTCCCTCAATTCCGATGGTCTCTCTTTACTAGCTCTGAAATCCGCCATTATTACCGACCCATCAAGCTCCCTTTCCACCTGGTCTGAATCCTACGCCACCCCTTGTGACTGGCCTGGTATCTCCTGCAACCCCAAAACCGACCGTGTAACCGCCATTTCGTTACCGAATAAAAACCTCTCCGGCTACCTCCCTTCCGAGCTCGGCGCACTTCTCACTCTAGAACACCTTTCTCTTGCCGGAAACAACTTCTCTAATATCATTCCGGTTCATTTATTCAATGCTTTAAATCTCATATCTCTTGACCTTTCTCATAACTCCATGTCCGGACCTGTCCCCCACCAAATCAGTTCCCTCAAATCACTCACAAAATTGGATCTTTCGAATAATCTTTTTAATGGGTCTCTGCCGGAATCGTTGAATAATCTTACCCACCTCGAGGGGACTTTAAATTTGTCTTATAATCGTTTTTCCGGCGAGGTTCCGGCGTCTTATGGGTTTTTACCGGCGAAAGTAAGTTTGGATCTCCGGTATAATAATCTCACCGGACAGATTCCTCAGGTGGGGTCTCTGGTGAACCAGGGGCCCACGGCGTTTACCGGGAATCCTGCATTATGTGGGTTTCCGTTACAGTCACTATGTTCCGAGCCGGAGTCGCAAAACCCTACCCAGAGTTCGTCCAACCCGGAAAAGCCACTAGATCCAAATATCTCAAATGGGTTTATAGAGAAGCAGAAGACAAAGAGTGGGTTGATTTCAGTTCCTTTAATTTCCGGCGTTTCGGTGTTGATCGGAGTAGCGTTTGTCTCAATGTGGTTGTACCGGAAAAAATGGAGGCATACCGTGGGCGGCAAAACAGAGAAAGAAGAAAACTTGGAGAATGGAAAGGAGAAGGAGGTCAGCGAAGAAGGAGAAAATGGTAAATTTGTTGTGGTGGATGAAGGGTTTGGATTGGAATTAGAGGATTTGTTGAGGGCATCGGCTTATGTGGTCGGAAAAAGTAGGAGTGGGATAGTGTATAAGGTGGTGGTGGGGAGGGGATCAGGTGCTGCCGGTGCGGTCGTTGCGGTGAGGCGCTTGAGCGAGGGCGATGCCACGTGGAGGTTGAAGGAGTTTGAGTCTGAGGTGGAGGGTATAGCAAGAGTGCAACACCCTAATGTGGTGAAGTTGAGAGCATATTACTATGCAAATGATGAGAAGTTGCTCATTTCCGAGTTCATCGCCAATGGGAGCTTGTACACTGCTCTACATGGTAAACATTCCTTTTTCGCTTTTATTAATTGATTATATCGTGATTAATTTTGATGAATGCTAGTTGGGACGGAGAAGTAGTTTAGAATGGTTAGATTATGATATCGTAAGCAGTCTTACTTACTAATTTAGCGATAAACTAATCAATCTCCAATCCGCTAATATAAGATCTAAATGTAGCTTTATGTTTTGAGTGTCAAATGTTTTCCAATTAAAAAGGCGAGATTCACATCACTTACAATGTAGTTGAGCAAAGCCCTTCTAGTACCAATTTAGGTTCGAGAAAGTGACCAGGGCGGGATGATAGTTATTCTAAGCTTGTGAACTAATTATGATTACACATCATTTTGAAGATGTATTTTGTATGTACTCATGGTGTTCATTTTGGGCAGACGTAGAGTTATGAATCTAAAAAGGTCCTCCTTTTGGAAAGCAGTCGTTAAGTGCAAGTGCAGCTTTTCTTATTAGTCGAATACTTTGTCAGTTAATTCAAAATGAAGATAATTTTAATATTTTGGCAGCATTATGGAGTAGTTGTAGTATTCTATGATTAAATCAATGATATATACAGTTATGCTCATAGTACAGCTATTAAATCTGGATTTTAAGTTCTTGAAATGAAATAAGTCGGTATATATATGTGTCCATATGTATGTATATACATGCACACATATAGATGTGTGTATCTATACGTACTGTGTGGCAAGGGATGATTTTTAGACGTATCTTGTCTTCCTTGCGACATTTTCTGTTTACAGATCTTTGATGTTTAACACATGTGTTCCTTTATCAGCATGAATTGAAGCCTTTTTTCTTTTGAAGTCTTTTTTCTTTCACTTGTTAAGTAGTGGTCCCTCAGGTCTCCAGTTCTTATGCTTGTTTATGAAATTCGTGTGTCACATCGTTTTCTATACTCGATTGGAAGCATGTGTCTAGTGGTTCTGAAGCATGCACAATAATATGGCTCTAACAAATCATTTTCTTTTCTTGATCGAATATACTCCCCCCCCCCCCCCCCCCCCCCCCCCCCCCCCCCCCCCCCGGTTCCAAATGATCTTCCCATTTGACTATTTAATTTTTTTAAGGATATGCATACTTGTCTCACTAGCGCCATGTTTTGTTTGTACACTTTTAAGGCCATATTGTAGAAATGGGAAGAATATTTTGGGACAACGAGAAGTTGCGAATGGGAAAATCACTTTGGGACGGAGGGAGTATTAGTTTGCACTTTGCAGTGATGCATTTTAAGTGGACCCGAGTAACAAAAATGCACTATCAAAAATGTAATTTTCACGAGTGTTATATTGAGCTATTGACCATTACTTGATCAATATAGAACTGAGACCTTCTTATTATGCACTATTTATGCATGAAGTGCTAAATTTCATTACCCAATTTGTGAGCCATCAAGTTTCAGTAGATTTTTTGGGCAACATTTTTGTTTTGATATCTTTATTGTTAAATGTGTTTGGCCTTTTTTGGTTTTGAGCTGATAATATTTCAGTCCCATTCATTTTATTTAAGTACTCGGTATGTAGTTTATTTGTAGTAGTATTAAATACAATGTCCTACGTATTTCTATTCTCTTGCTCGTATTAGTATCAAATTCTAAGATACCCAGTTTAATGGGAAATGGTCGCAGTCTGTATTTATTCATTACAATGCCCGAGTTTTGATCATTTTGAACGTGACGCAACATTGGACCACTGACAGAAGAAGTTTAAATTTATACCTACCTGGAAATTAAAGCAACCCCAACTGCAACGTGCCTTCTGTTTACGTTCCTACTGCATGTTTTGTCGTTTGACCTGAATAAATAAATAGTCTTCAACTGCTTGATTACAATGAAGGGATTTCACCTAAAATTATACAGGTTTTTAACTATATCAGACCTCATTCATAATAACATTATGGTTCAAGTACCAGGATGATAGTCATTTGAGAATTATATCTGGTTTTTCCTTTTTTTATTGCACTATTTGTGTAGTACTACTCTCTCCGTCCCATAACAAAATTAGCATTTGATTTGTCAACATTTTAAAGTGATCTGCTTTACTTGCTTGTGCATTGCTTGTAAATGATGATATTGCACTACGACTATTTCCTTATTCGGAAACACAACATTCATTTTGGGATGGACTCAAAAGGAAAGTGCGACATTTATTATGGGATGGAGGGAGTATAATTTTGTGGGCCATATGACTAACTATTTTTGGTGTATAAACAATGCAGGTGGACCTGCTAATACCTTGTCATCGTTATCATGGGCGACAAGGCTGAAGATTGCACAAGGAACAGCAAAGGGGTTAACACACATCCACGAGTGTAGTCCAAGAAAATACGTTCACGGGAACATAAAATCATCAAAAATACTTCTCGATAACGACTTGCAGCCCCATATATCTGGATTCGGACTCACTCGTCTTGTACCTGGTAGTGTCTCAAAGTCCACAAATTCAGCATCCAAAAAGTCAAACGCGAGTCAAATCACAATAATCTCAAAAGATTCATCTTCTTCTTCCTCGATCGCCTACGTGGCACCAGAAGCTCGAGTTTCAGGTAATAAGTTCACCACTAAATGTGATGTTTACTCTTTTGGGATCGTGTTGTTGGAGATCTTGACAGGTCGGGCCCCTGACGTGGGGCCTGATAATGATGGTAAGGGTCTCGAGGGAGTTGTGAGGAGGGCTTTTCGGGAGGAACGGCCCTTGTCAGAGATTATTGACCCGACTCTTTTGCAAGAGGTTCAATCAAAGAAACAAGTCGTGGCAGCGTTTCAAATTGCTCTAAATTGCACTGAACTGGACCTTGAGCTTCGGCCTAGGATGAGAACGGTCTCTGACAGTCTTGACCGGATCAAATTGCAATGAAAGGTGCTATTGGTTTTTGTTATCTTTTGGGAGATTTTTCTAGCTAGTTGTTTTGGTTAATGGAGAAATGTAGCTTGAAAGTGTAAAGCTGTCATTTTTATTTTTTTTTCGTGGCTGGTTAATGGTGTACGTAGCTAGAAGATGAAGTTTGGGTTCTAGGAAATCTTTGATGTAGCTCGCGGTTGGGTCTGAGCCAGTGACATCAGACTGTGTTAGAAGTAGTTTTGAAGGGCATGATCGTCTTTTTCTCTCACGAGAGGCTCGACTGCACTACAATAGAATGTCACGCGCATCCAATCCGCAGCTTACAGGATTATTGACCTTGTATAAGGTAGTCTAGTGTTAGTCAACTACTTGTTGGTTCAAAGGTGGAGGAAAGTTGACTTAATGTTAAGGTAGTTGCAATTTGCATAGGCAAGTCCATTTGGGATATGCATCAAGTGGTTGTACAATGACATTGATATTAACATGCATTAAGCTCTTGTACGTTAACAATAATTTGAGTTGCGACCTTATTGGGCTTTTTGAGTCCTTGTTTGTCATGGTAATAATATGAGATGGGAAAGGGCCCAAACAGTTTTGAAAGCCAATACTCTGAACATACCTTTGTCCAAAACGAACGAACCTGGGTTAAGCCCGAGAAATGTAGCGGGCCGGGCCTAACCCAAAGCCGGTTTTTGACCCTTTTTAGCCTGTTACGGCAGACGGTTTAGACATCGAAGTCTTGTGTGAGACGGTCTCATAAGTGAAACGGATATGAGAAGAAAGAGAAAATGAGCTTGCCCCACACCGCCCAGCCCATAAAAAGCAAACCATTTACTCCTTCAACAAAAACCGTCAAACTCGTCTCACGTATAAAACTGTCTCAGCACCACACAGTATCACACAAGTTTTTGTCTCCTAACAAATGTCAAATATCTCACTGTCCAAAAGAATTGTCACAAGAATCATAAGATACCCTAAAAATGAAGGTCACATGAAAGATCCTCAAAAGTTTGAAAAAGGGGAATCCCAAAAGGCTTTAGGGCATTTTTTATTGTTTAATCCTCATTGAAATGTAAATTACACTGAAAACCCTGAAGTTTCAAGTCAGGCAATGGAGTAAACTATATGGAATCACGTGTCCATGTTTCCTATCACACAAACACCTCTCAATTGTGATTTGGCTAGAATATGAAGCCATGTTTTGTAGCCATCACTAGAAGAAGATATATTTTGTATTTTAAAATGAAATAAATATTTTAGAGTATGCTTTATTCTTTATATATTGAGATCTTAGGGACCACTTAGGGATAAATTTAAATGCCATTGTGATTAGATGAAATCTTATGGCCCTGCGAATATGTGCATTCTTGGGGTCCTCTCATTTTCGTTTAAAATCACTAATATTTTTGAATTTATGTACATTGTACATAAATCAATATATGAGATTTAACTCATATTTCATAAGCACTCAAGTCTCTTGTGGATCTTGACAATCGCTAAGCGGTCCTTAGGTGTCAGAGTAGCGTCAAGGCAGAGACTAGGAATTACCTGGCCGGGACCGATATTTTGACATGATTTATAACATCCTGGTGTCTGGTAAAATAGACATGATTTAGACATGATTCATCGAGATTTCATTAAATCAATCAGCGTAACTCCTTTACGCCCCTTTTTAATGAGTGTACGGTCATGCCTAATTTGATTTAAGTGAAATTTACTTAAAGTAATTAATCTCAATTATAAATATCAAAATTGAGTCAGTATTATGAAAAACAAGTTTTACACTAAGATGTGTAAAACATATTTTACACTAATAGACTCTGTTTTATATTAAGTGATGAAAACAAGTTGTACACTAAAACGAGTGTAAAACAAGTTTTTCTCTATATTTTCACATCAAAATTTGGTAGATAATACTCCCTCTGTCCCAGAATGATAGTCCCCCTATTTTTATGGGTTTTACGAAGGAACTTTGAGTAATAATTAAGGCTACTTTTAATTATTCTAATGAAATTTTTGAAATTGTTCTTGATACACCATTATAAATAGTATTAATATCAATTTTTAGATTCACATTAACATAATTATAAGTAGTATTTATAACTGCTCAAAGTTTCTTCATAGTAACAACAATAAAAGGTGGACTATCTTTCTGAAACGGAGGGAGTATCAAATTATATCCATTGCTACCGCTATTTCGGATCCATTGGTCAGAATAATGATGTGGTGGTATGACTTCTTCCCTTCCAATAGGGTTCAAATTCTAAAGGATGTTGTTGGAGTTGATTACCTCATGTATGCTTCAAAGTTAAGATTAAGTTTGGTCACAAGGAAACAAGAGAATGTGATTCATTACAAGGCATGTTTTGTTTTGGATTGGATTCAAAACATTACTACTTTTTTTTACTTTTCATGAAATGTCCCTTATATTTAACGTTTTGACTTATCACACCTTGTAAATTTAGATAAGCTATTATTACCTACTAGTTGATTCTTGGAATAATCGAAATTCTTCTAGGATTTTGTGCTCATCTAAGGAAGAATATGGTTTCGATTCCATATTCATCGATCTCCTATTCCATTCTTTTCTTTCACATTTCGTTTTCTTAAAATCTAAATATAATACTCGTAAAGTCAATAGTGGATAGATATAATTTAAATTTTGATAATACAGTAGGAACGTGTGCATCAACAATGGCATAAGAAATGTTCGGCCAAACGCTTCTTTCCAACCTTCATTTATCCTCTTATTAGATTTACTTCACATTCTTTACATCATATTTTTATGGATAGCCGTTTGCTTGGGGATATAACTGAGTTCTAAAAGTTTAAGGTCTTTCTTAGCATGTGATAATATTTAAAGGGTGGAAAGTGAAAAGGCTATTATCATAAAATGAAACTGATTTGAAACTCTTGTTGTGGTCAATGTTTCGATGCTGCCATCAGTCACGAATTAGGTTATTGGGTCATTTTGGAAATAAGCCTATATAATTATGGTTTTTTATTTTTTATTTTTTTCAGAAGTGCATTTTAAATCAATTTAGTCTAAAACAGTTATGAATCAGTCTTATGAAAAAACTATTTTACACTAAAAAATGTGTAAAACTTATTTTACATTAAGAAATTATGTTTTACATTAAGCGATAAAAACATGTTTTACATTAAAGCGAGTGTATAACAAGTTTTTCTCGAGATTTTCACAATAGTCATTGCCAATAAAAAGATTTATACCCTATCCGTTTTAAATTGATAGTTTATTTTTATTTATTTTTAAAATTAGTTTAATGTTATACTACTCCCTCCGTCACAGTTTAAGGTTCTTACTTTCCTTTTTGTTATATCACAGTTTAAGGTTCTTAGTTGCTTTATTCCTTAAATGACAAAGAATTAATAGTGTTTTGGATATTATTGTCCTCATAAAGTTCATATACTATTACAAAAAGCCCATCACTCACACATCTACTTTTCACCCACTTGCTTTATGAATGAACAATTATATCCTCCACCAACAAGTATTCTTGACTCAAGTTTGCCTTCATTCCTTAACAAGAGTGCAAAGTCAAACTAAGAACTTTAAACCGGGCGGAGGGAGTATAAATTATGAAAATTATTTGATTTTGATGTCTTAATTTTAAAAATTAAGGACTAAATCATACCAAGTTAGGCAACTGGCTAGGTGAACAACCTATGTGAAAAGTCCACTTTTGGAGGGTGTCCGTGTCACGAGGGAATGGGTATTAGATTTGAAGAGATACTCCGTGAATCCGATGCCTTTCAAAGATGACCCCCTTTTTTTTTAGAAAAAAATTACTCCCTCTGTCCCCACCTATCGCTACTTATTTTCGTTTAGGTCATTGTCATTCTATATTTATTGTTACTTACTTAAAATGTTTATTTTTCTTTCTTCTACTCACTCACAACAACTGTTCACTAACTTATTTTTCTCTCCTACTCAATCACAATGCTTACTTTTCAATATATTTTTTTAATCTCCATGCACTCAATTTTAATAACAATAAGTTTGGGACGGAAAGAGTAATATTTTTTCTCAAAAACGGCGACGTGACGTCAAACATGATCTTTAACAGCCAAGCCATGCTATTGCCGATGCCATCTCTATGTTCCTTATCCATTCAACGTATCTGAATCTGATGCTACAAAAGAAGTACTAGTCGTCATCTCACCCCTCATTTCTAAATTCTTGTTTCTTTTATCAATTGGTTTATGTTGGTTATGTTGCTCCATCAGTTTATGATAATGTTCAAAATTTATTTTAAGTTATTTTGGAACACATTTAGGGTCGGCTAATTATGTGGTTCCGGTTAAGAACCGGCGGTTCCGGTTCACGGAATCTTTAAACCTTAACCGGCCCATGTTCATCCGGTTTACAGTTCCGGTTATGAACCTCCTGTTACGGTTCCGACGGTTCATGTTTTTTTGTTTTTTTTTTTCTCCAAGGAAAAAACTGATTTAAAATTATTTTATTAATGAGTTTTTTTAGAAAAAGTTATAAAAATTGTTGAAACAGAGTCAAAACTGCTCTTTTTGGTCAACTATATGTTGGTAACGACAAATCCTGACAAAACTGTTAGAAATCTGACGGTTTTGACGATTTTTCTTACGGTTTTGATGGTTTTTCTGACGGTTCTAACAGTCTTTCTAACGGTTCTTCCGGTTAAGGTTTGGTCCATCCGGTTCGGAACCTTCGACGGTTTTTGGTGCCTTGAACCTTAACCGGACCTTATCATTTACGGTTACGGTTACAGATTTTAGCACGGTTCGTGGCGGTTCCGGTTAAACCGGTTTCGGGCCGGTTCGGCGGTTCCAATCCGGTTTCGATTCTGATTTGGTCATCCCTGAACACATTTATAAAAAAAGTGCTAAATTTTTTGTTGTATGAAGTGATGTAGGCAAGCGGAAGCATAAAAGAGATAAATAATCGTATACGGTAGAATTCAATCGATACTCGTAAACGATGGGATAGATAATCGAAACTAATAGAATTTAATCGATACTAGTAAACGATCTTCAACCTAGCAGAATTTAATCAATACAAAAGTTGGGATAGATAATCGACTACTGTAGAATTTAATCAATACTAGTAATCGATTCTTCAGCACTCGTAGAATTTAATCAAATACTGAGAGTTGGACGAAAGGAGAAAAACTCAAACTTTCGGATTTAACAAAAGAGCAACGCTCAATCAAATTTTATTCATTCATCATCTCCAATTCGGAATTACACAAAGACCTATATTTATAGGAGTTCTAAGACTTGAAAAACAAGTCAATATCTCCTAAAATTAACCCTAGCCTATATAGTAACCTATTGGAACTTAAAAACATTGAAATATTGCCTAAATCTACTCTTAAACACGATATTATCACCTCCCTAAATATAAATCCGAAAATTACATTAAAATATCAAATAATTAAAATAAAAACCTAAAGTTATCCCTAAACATATGTCTATATCGATCTCCATCATTCTCCCCGGCTTCAAAAAATTCGACCTCGAATTTGGAAGAGTTTGCAGCTGAAATTTGAATGTTGCCTCAATAATGCTTGGAAAGATCTTTCCAATGAGAAACTTGAATTCTTGAAATCTTAAGAAGAACAGATGGTATCGATGTCGAACAGATCTGAAGCAAGAAACCCCTGGTTTGGCTCTGAATACTAAATGATGTAGGCAAGCGGAAGCATAAAAGAGATAAATAATCGAATGCGGTAGAATTCAATCGATACTTGTAAACGATAAGATAGATAATCGAAACTAGTAAACGATCTTCAACCTAACAGAATTTAATCAATACTAAAGTTGGGATAGATAATCGACTACTATAGAATTTAATCAATACTAGTAATCGATTCTTCAACACTCGTAGAATTTAGTCAAATGCTGAGAGTTGGACGAAAGGAGAAAAACTCAAACTTTCGGATTTAACAAAAGAGCAACGCTCAATCAAATTTTATTCATTCATCATCTCCAATTTGGAATTACACAAAGACCTATATTTATAGGAGTTCTAAGACTTGAAAAACAAGTCAATATCTCCTAAAATTAACCCTAACCTATATAGTAACCTGCTGGAACTTAAAAACATTGAAATATTGCCTAAATCTACTATTAAACACGATATTATCACCTCCCTAAATATAAATCCGAAAATTACATTTAAATATCAAATAATTAAAATAAAAACCTAAAGTTATCCCTAAACATATCTCTATATCGATCTCCATCATGAAGGGAGTATTGTTTATTGTTACGTTATCCTTAGTTTAAAAGGTTAAGCTAGATCAAGTCTCAACCATGTATATTGAAGATTCACACTCCTCACGGTCATGTGTGTGATGCGGTCGCACACGTGGAGAGTTCAACAAATGCCAAATTTGTGCATGCCCAACATTGTGTTCGCTCCGTTCCCGACTAAATCTCGCACTTATAATTCCAACAGTCTAGTAATATTTTTGTTTTAGAGTAAAAGTCTTATTTATTTTTAATACATTTTAAAATGAAAGTCTTAATTTCAAAATAACATATGAATAGTATTTTGAGCAATTATATTTTCAATTTACATGAAATATTTATCAATTTTCCTTAATAATAAGCATGCAAAATTAGTCTGAAATGGGAGTATGAGACTGAGACAGGGGGAGTATTTTGCTGTCTCCCTTCCTCTCTGGCTTCCAAAAATTGTTGGGCACAAATAAAAATTCCCCTCTCACCAACAAAATACACATGAAATAGTACTAAGAATTTAGCTTCTTTTTTTTCTTCTTCTCTTAAATCTTAATAGTATTTCAACTCTTTCCCAAACCTAAATTCCTCCACTATTCCATATTAAGGCCACCCATTTCCAACAATTTACAATACACCCCTCTCTTTCATCATTATCACTCTCTCTCTCTCTCTCTCTCTCTCTCATGAGCTGCTTTCAATGGTAAACAGAAGCAAACCAAGCTCATCAGATCTATGCTGCTTTTCTTCCATAAGGAATCCCCAAACCCAATTGCTTCTCCAACAAGATTTCACCTCCAACAGCTTACAAAGAAAGCAGCTTCCTTAAAAAAAGATTTTGTGGGCAAAACAGAGTAAATAAAAAGAGGAATTTTTTTGGTGATTCTCAAGCATTATTCCACCTGTTTCAAACCCCTATAATTTCTTGGTTCTGGAGACCAAAAGGGTATTTCTATTTTGAGCAGAATAGTTCTATTTACCCAAAAAGTTTCTTTCAATCTTGTCTTCATAAAGAAAGTGTGATGAATTTGGATATGAGCAATCAACCAAATTCTGGGTTGCTGAGATTTAGGTCAGCTCCAAGCTCTTTATTTGCTAATTTTAACATTGGTGTTGAAAAGGGTAGTAGTGAGTCAAATGATGGGTTGACTTCTTCAAGATTTCCCCTTGGTGGTAGTGGTGGTGGTGGTGGTGGTGGTGGCAATTTGATGATGGGTCATGAGAGCTTTCAAGATTTGATTGAGGGTGGTGGTGAAAAGGGTATTTTGGGAAATGGGTATTCTTTGAATAATGAAGAATTGCCACCACCACATTATCATCCTAGACAGAGTTGTTCAAATTCAGCTGGCATGGAGGATGATTCTTGTTTTAGGGTTATCAGCTCAATAGGGTTGGATAATCATCATCATCATCAAATCCAAGCTCCTCCTAAAATGGGTTCAAGTCTTTTGAGGCAAAATAGCTCCCCTGCTGGCTTGTTTTCTCACCTCACCCCTCAAAATGGTAACTTTTCAAGCTCTTACCTTTTCCTCACTGTGTTTTTTTTTTTTTTTTTGTGTGTGTGTTGTATACATGTTTCAATTTAAGAAATAAAATTGGTGTTTTATGAAATTTGAAAAAATCCAGAAAATTTGGTAATGAAAATTAAGGTTTTTGATTCATTTGGAGTGTGCAATTCAAGAAAGTAGATAAGATTTTGTACTGAAATAGTAGCAATAACTGTGGATCTGAAATAAATCTAGAGGGATGGATATTGTCTGTGTCCTGGATTTCCATTTCTGGAAATGTTTGTTGAAGTCAATTTTTCCATATTTGGGGTTTGTCTTTTTGCCTTAATTATTGATTTTTCTTTCCCTTTCTTTTTGGTTGTAAAATAATTCATTTATATAATAGTACAGTACTAATTATTTAGCCTTTATTAGATCTACTACTAATAAACTTTAGGCATGCTCAGAAAAATCTAGCTGGGAACAGTGACCATCTCTTCAATTGTTTTTTTTAATCCCCTTTTGCTCTTTATTGCATCTTTCTGTAATTTCTTTGACATAGATAAGCTATGAAATGGGCTGTTTTTCAGTTCATTTTCTCACTACTGGCTAGTGTGGAAGCCAAAAATTTAGTGAAAGGGGCTCGGAATTATGATATAGCATTAATTTCATAAATTTAAGAGGGTCAAAATTGCAAAAACTACTCGTAAAAATGTTAGTTTTCTAAATTTAAAAGGGGGTACAGTGTGCGTGAAACTAGAGTTTATAGTCTTCTGAATGATTACTTACTGAATACACGCACGTAAATCCTTTTGCAGGATTCAACACAATAAGAGGCATTGGTAGTTACCGAGGACTTGGTTTGTCACGGATTTCTGAAATTGAATCCGATACAGTTGGGGAAAGTGTCCATAACGATAACAAGGTTGGGAATGGTAATGGGGAGAATCAGTTTTACGGGTCTGATTATCCTTTCAGTTCTTGGAATGATTCTTCCCACTTTGTTGAGAATTTTACTGGCCTAAAGCAAGAAGTTCAAGATGATGATAAACTATTTCTTGGTGCTCAGGTATATATAATTACCTTTGTTTGTTGTTCCTTTTTTTTTTCTATTTATAATTCGTTTATTAGGTTGATGTAACTGAAGTTTTGTTATGTTTTGTGATCAGAACGGGAAGTTTCTAAATCGTCCTCCTATGTTGTCACACCACTTAAGTTTACCAAAGGTGTCTGGAGAAATGGCTGCCATGGAGAAATTTCTGCATTTTCAAGATTCTGTTCCGTGTAAAATCAGGGCTAAGCGGGGTTGTGCCACTCACCCAAGAAGTATAGCTGAGAGGGTACGTAAATCTACTCCTCTCTCCGTCCCAAAATGATGTCTCATTTCCCCTTTTTGTTTGTCCAAAAAAGTTAGTCTCATTTCCAAAATTACGGTGTCAAAATCATTGCATTTCCAAAACTTATAATGTAACCTTAAAATGTTTGGAAAGTCAAATGAGGCTATCATTTTGGGACGAAGGGAGTATATCACAATGGATTTATATATGTTTATAGTTTTATGCCTACTTGCAAGACTTAGATTCAGCCAAGAAAATGAACATAAAAAGGTTTTATTACCGACTTTTCATACATAATTCTTGATGATTTTTTTTTTTCTGCAAGAAGTTTGTTTAAAGACCTTTAGTCAAGAAACTGTTGACACATTTGCCCTTTTCTCCCGCCAGTGATTTTTTTTTGTTTTTAATTCAAGAGGTCGATCATGATTTAGCAAGTTCTTTTACTTACTTATAAATTTCAGTACTGAAATGTTCTTAGCGTGTGGAATATTATAGCAACAAGCATTATCCATAAGCTCATCATGATCTTGTACTCTAGTTTTGGTGCTTTGTTTGATTAAATCTCAAGACCCTATAAACCCTTTCATGTTACGTGTCAATATTGTTCTTTAGAGTGATAATTGAAGGTATTTTTCATCGATAAATTTCAGGTTAGAAGAACACGCATAAGCGAGCGAATGAGGAAACTACAAGAGCTTGTTCCTAACATGGACAAGGTAAATTTCAAGACCTTATGATAACTATATACTACCTCTGTCCCGGAATAAATGTCACATATGGTCAACTACGTTAAACTTTGACCAATTTTCAAAATAGTATAAAAATGCTCAGATTTTCATAACTTTTCGGTCAAAGTTCAACTTAGTTGACCACATGTGACATTTATTCGGTACAGAGGGAGTATATTTGTGGAGATCCATCATAATCCATTAATCTTTCATTTTCTTTCCCTTTTTCAGCAAACAAACACTGCAGACATGTTAGATTTGGCTGTTGACTACATTAAAGACCTACAAAAACAGTACAAGGTATACATACACACATTTATATATCTATGAAAACATATGCATATACTATGTGTGTATGAAGTACTAATTTTTAACTCAAGTAAGAAACCAAGAAGACCTTTTTGTAAATAGCTATTCATGTTTATTTCTTTGATTTGCAGACGCTTAACGACAAACGAGAAAATTGCAGATGTTCAGGTATGCGAAAACCGGTCCAAATTTAGACGGTATGGTTTGGATTGTGTTTTTCTAAGAAAGTATGGGAAAAGAAAAGATGAAGAAATAAGTAATTGTAGCCCTGAAGGGTTTTTCTTTTTCTGCTCTAAGGAGAAAAGAAGGCAAAATATGTTAAATTTTATTACTTCACTTTTTCTTTTAAGTTATGAGGAGGAAATGCTACTAAGTTCTTGACGTATTAGAGGCAAGAATATATAGATGAAATTGTACAGGATATGTACCAATAATACATTCCTCCCTTGCATGTAATCTTTCCTTGTGCTTCTTAATAATAGTCCTTTTTAAATCTTTCTTCTGTTTTTTTTTTTTTTTTCTTATTTTTTTAATATTTGTGATAACGGAAAATACTTGAAATGACCTAGATCAATTTAAAAATCAATCTTTGCAAGGTTAACGGCTCAGATCGATTTTCATCGATCGCTTTAAAGGGTTACCTTGCACACAAGGTACAACCTTGTAAAGCACATTGATTGACTTGCGCCTATTAAGCTAATCTTTTCAGTCTGTCTGATTTATAAGTATTATGTTTACACTCTATTTGATTTATAAGTATTGTAGTTGACAGGTCAATTTTTTATAAAAATGTGTTTTATTTATTTATATAGTTTATTGTGATAAAATTTAATCAAGACTCATATTATGAAGGGAAAATAATAATCCATATAAAATCGCTCTGAACTCTGGTCAAGAAATGCTTTGTGATGGAAACTGTAGTTGTAGGGCTGAGAATTTCCCTTTTAATTTTCTATTCTAAGTAAAATCAAGTTGTCTTTATTTTAAATATTGACATTAAAAAGGATGTCCTATGAAAAGTTTTTTTTCCCTTACATATATAAATATATATTTCTTCAAAAAAAAAAAAATATATATATATATATATACTCCCTCCGTCCCATCCGAAATATGATTCTTGGTCCCGACACGGGGATTAAGGAATAATAATCTTTTATCATAAAAAGTTGTTTGAAAAATAGGTGTTGTGAGTATGAAGGAGAGAGAAAATGGGTGGGGAATAATAAATGAAAAGTTGTTTGAGTATGACAAGTGAGTCCTATTAATAAAAAAATAATAATAGCTTTCCATTTTGGGATGTTCTATTTCGAGTGGGACACCCAAAATGAAAAAACGTCTTATTTCGAGTGGGACGGAGGGGGTATATATATATTTCATATTAAAATCGTCCTTAACATTTTCTCAATTATGATGATGTTCCCATGGGCGATGGTGACAAAGAACAAGGAACATATCTTACTAAGATTTCTTTTGCTTCATTTATGATACGAGTAATTGGTTGTTGGATTAGGCAAGTGGGTATTTATGGAAAGGTGAAGTAAAAATCCCACATCATTTATGTGTGGATGACCTTTTATGTTCCTTTTTCCATTGCAATGTCACTATACGATTATTTATTTATTTCCTCAACTGAAATGACAATGCACTCCCTCCGTTTCATAATAATATTGGTTCGTTTTAGATTTTTTCACAAATATTAAGAAATGTAATTAATAAATATTAAAAAGACATGTGTCCCTAAAAGTATCCAATTATCTAGGCATTTAAATGCTTATACAAGAAATAGTTCACAATTAATTAATAAGGGTATAATAGGTAAACAAGAGTAATTCTTTCTTGATAATAGTAAAACGTCAAATATTTTGGAACAAAAAATTGCTCCTAAAACGTCATGTATTATGAAACGAAGGGAGTAATAAAATTAATTTTGCTTGAAATATTGAAATATATGCTGGATTGATCATAGTTGTTCATGACATTACATAGAGAGGGTGACAAATTACCATTCTTAAAGCAACCTGCTGCTACTGAGATACGAAAGCTCGAACAGTTTAATTGCATGACGGTCAATTAGCCTACTCATCTAATTAAAACATTTTCATCGGCTTCATTTGGTCGGTATATTTTAACGAGCTTATCTCTAGAGATCACGGGAGAGGAGTTCTACTTTACCATGTACTTCCTCTGTCTCATTTCAAACAAAACCGTCGATGTACGGAAATTAAAGGAAAAGTGGAGAAAATGGTGTGTTGTGAGACTAAATAATTGGGTAGAAGAAAGAAAGTGGGTTAACGACTAGAGAAAAATAGTATGTCGATTAGTTGTGCGAGTATGGTAAGTGAGTCAACAAATTAAAATTATTTAAAGCTTTCAATCTTTAAGTTTTACGTTTTTGTTTTACGTTTTTTAATAATAAGACACTTAAAATGACAAATTTTGCAGTTTCGAATGGAAGACGTCATTTGTAGGCTATATAAGAACTTGAAAAACGGTTAATGGGCCCCGCTCTGGCCGTTGGTCTAAGCCCCCTCTCGCCCACTTCATGACATAGAACAAAAAAAGTTTTATTTTTATTTTCTAATGATCATCGCCATCTCCATCCCTCAATCGCTGACAAACCCTAACCCTAAAATCCCAGCCCTAGCATCTAATAATCCCTAATTTCCCATGATTTTCCTAATCGCAACAATGTCAATCAGTATCGAGGATCACATTAAAGATGTTGTCACATGATCGGTTGATTTTCCATTTTGGGGGTTCAAACCCAATATTTCGATATCAATCAAATCGTTGCAGAAAAGAGGTTGTTTTGATCGGGACTGAATTTAAATTAGTGTGGAGGGATTGAGAAATGTCGAATTTATATGGAGATTTTAATTCGAAGATCGATTACGTGTTCAAGGTTGTATTGATAGGAGATTCAGCAGTTGGGAAATCACAGCTCCTCGCTCGGTTTGCGAGGAATGAATTTAGTGTGGATTCAAAAGCTACAATTGGGGTTGAATTCCAGACCAAAACTTTGGTTATTGATCATAAGATGGTTAAGGCTCAGATTTGGGACACTGCTGGCCAAGAAAGGTTTGCCCCTGCACTTTCCCCCTTTCACTGTCAAATTAATGCATTTTACTTTGTTAAATTGGGTAAATTTTACATGGTTATTGTTTAATTCATTTTTCTAAGAACATTGTGCTTGTAACCAGTTTGTTATTATAGAATACTCTCTATGTCGCAAAATGATCTTCCTATTTGTCATTTTTCACTGACTCAAAAAGTTGTTTTCATTTCTACAATTTAGGCTTAAAAATGCGTAAACAAACTATGACTAGTGAGACAAGTGTTTATATCCTTAAAATATTTGAATTGTTAAATGCGAAGATCATTTTGGGGCGGAGGGAGTATGGTTTTTTTTTTTTTTTTTTTTTTGTTTGTGTGTGTGTGTGTGTGTGTAGTATTAAGGACCTTAGAAAGTGTTTCCGTGTGACCTGGAGGTCAGTAGTTCAAGTCTTGGAAGTAGCATCCTACATTTCTGCAGACTTTAGGGTAAGATTTGCCTACATTTCACCTTTTTGTATATTAAAGACCTTAGTGAATTCAACACTGGAGAAGATTTTGAGTTTCGGTATAAAGAAGTACGAGCAACAGTTGCTAGAAAAATTGGAGCCTCTCCTTGATTTTAAGCCGTACTATTATCATTGGAATTCTTTTTAGTGATGAAAATGAGCGAGCAAGAGTGAAAGGTGTGCATCTCTCAAGAAAATAATTTTTATAAAGTGCATCTAAAATAGAAGTAAGAAACTCTCAAATAAACACATCGTCAAAATAAGCCTTTTTCTGCCATACATAGCATTTCTACCTTCTCACAATGTTCACTTCCTTCTATTTCCAGACTCCAATTATCCACTTTATGATTCAGAACCATTTCCCATGCATGTTCCTCCGTCCCTCTCCCTCCCTAAAATTCAGTCGACTAGCCACACTCTTGATCTTGAACCACTCACAATGCATACATACAACCAAAAGAAGAAAAAGAAGCCTTTTCACAACGCATACATACAACCATACGTGGCAAGGGATTGAGGAAGTAGTGGTTTCCGTAGTATGATATGCCCTGATACCTTAACTAATGAGCAATTGAGCAGTGCTACACTTAAAGAGAACAGAATACAAAAACTTGTACTCCCTCCGTTCCAAAATGATCTTCCCATTTGACTATTCAAACTTTTTAAGAATATGAAGACTTGCTTCACTAACCATGTTTTGTTTATGCGATTTTAAGCCCAAATTGTAGAAATGGGGGGAACTTTTTGGGAAATGGGCAAATAGGAAGATCATTTTGGGACGGAGGGAGTAATATACAATAAGCTGGTAAGATAACATATAACACTTTGATGCCTTGTATTTTCCGTTTTGCATGTATATATAATTTTTTTTTTGCTGAACTAGTAACCTAGTATCAACTTCTTAAAACACCAGAGAATATGGAGGAATCGAAGTAGTCAGTGAATAAGAAATGCAGATATACTCCAGGTAGAGTGAACTTTCCCTAATGGCAAAAATCTTGGTTCCTTACCAATTGAAAGAAATTGTTAAATGTTCCTCTTATCCTGCCTAGACTTAGTAATAACTATGGGTAAGTGGAAAGTGTAAAAATCTGAAGCACAGTTGTGGAGTATCTGGTAAGGATGACCTACAGTACTACTCCCTCCGTCCCAAAATGATCTTCACGTTTGACTATTCAAACTTTTTAAGGACATGGACACTTGCTTCACTAGCCATGTTGTGTCTATCCACTTTTAAGCCCAAACTGTAGAAATGGGAAGAACTTTTTGGGACAATGAGAAATGGTAAGTTAGAAGATCATTTTGGGACGGAGGGAGTATTACCTAGGTAATCTGTTTTTTTTAAACTCTTACTAAATTCTTGTGGATTTTGAATACTGCCACGGAAATCATCCCATTGCAGATATTAACACAAACCAAATGTTATGTATTCGTTAAATCCCATATGCTGCCTTGTTCGTTATTGCTCAGAACGTTTTCCAGATGATCTCTCTATAAAACCTTTAACTCTGCATTTCCTATATGTGTATGCATCATAAGAAAATATCAACATTCACTGGTTCATTTTTGGTCAAATCACTTCTCTCTATTCCATTTTCTTAAACATCTCGTGTATCTCTCCGTCCCTCTCCGAATACGTTTTATTCATTCAAATACTGAGTAGTAACGTATTTTGTTTCCAGTTTACTTACTTTACCGAGTTTTGAGTTATGTGACTTCTGTTTCTCTGACTAGGTACCGGGCAGTAACAAGTGCATACTACCGTGGAGCTGTTGGTGCAATGTTAGTCTACGACATGACTAAACGTCAATCATTTGACCACATGGCTAGATGGCTTGAAGAACTCAGAGGGCACGCCGATAAAAATATTGTTATTATGCTCATTGGAAACAAATGCGACTTAGGAAGTCTCCGAGCAGTACCAACTGAAGATGCCCAAGAATTTGCAGAAAGAGAAAACTTATGTTTCATGGAAACTTCAGCACTCGAGTCAACCAATGTTGAAAGCGCGTTTTTAACGGTTTTAACAGAGATTTATAGGATTATAAGCAAGAAATCTCTTAGTGCAGGGGAAATAGACTACGCGAAATCAGCATCTCTCATGAAGGGGACTAGGATTATTATTCCGGGACAAGATGGTGATACTGCTGCAAGAAAAGGGTGCTGTTTTGCGTCATAAGGCTTCATATTTTGTGGGTCTTTTGGTTTTTTCTAGATGTTTGTGTGGATTTATGTTATTCATTGAGGCTGAAAAAAAGATTGTGTAAAAAGGGAGGAAGTGATGCATTAGGATGAAACGTGCAGTTGTAAGGTATTCATGTGCATGCTATTTTCTTCAAGTTCTTTACTTACGCCACACGGGAAAATGGAGATGGAGATGGAAATGTAAAGGAGGATTTCATTGATGAAATTTCTTCAAAATAATGTTTTTTTTTCTTCAGTGTCTTATAGCACTGCCGGAGCTACCATTATCACTTTGAACAATTTTAATATTTTGATTAAACTAACGATTCACCATAGCAATGAATGTCATAAACGCTTGAAAAACTTCAGTTTTGTCAATCAACAAATCGACCCAAACAGCACGAGAAGAATCATAAAAAATTGTACAAAAATAACGTGTCCCACAAAAAAAAAGGATGTCTATAAGATCCCCACAAATCACAATGTATTTTTTTCAAAAATTCTAGTAGACTTATTGTCACTTAACAAAATATTCTCTATGTTGTTTAGCACGAAAGTTTACATCACAAGCTTTATTCAAACTACACTTAGATTTACTAACAGAGGGAAGTAACTTTACTATTCTTTTAGACAGATGTCCCATTCCTTTATGCCAAAGTTCCAAGGTAGATGTTGCTCCATTAATTGAAATCTGATGCAGTGAATTCGTTCATTTGAAGTAGTAAAGTCCATCTCATCTAACACTCGTTCCAACCAACTCCCTATACCAGTGGCGTATCCAGGAATTAAGTTCAGTGGGGGCCAAATAAAATTTCAGGGCCGGAGCCCCCAATTTTTTTAATTTTTTGTGGCCTTTAAGAAAACATACAAGAAAACATACCTAAAACTATCGATGAGCTTATTGGCACGATCGCATGTAACCTATAAATCAATATTTATTTTATAAAAATACATAGAAGAAAATTATTTGCCAAGCATAATACTATTCAAATCAATTTATATTGTATCAATAAATGATATTTTTTAAATATGAAAGGATATAACAAAATAAGCTTACAAATATTAATATGTATCCTAGAATCATTCCACTTAAAACTTGCAATTAAGAAATATTTTAGTCAAATAAATGAACAAGGAATGGCAATGCCATTCCCCCTCTATTATGAACAAAATATAAAGAATTAATGGATAAATAGCTAAAAGAGGAAAAATAGATTTGAGTTACCAAATGAATAATCTAAAGGAAAAATGGGCTTAATAAAACATACTTTCATTTAGTACACAAAAAGTTAAATTGCAACTTAAATTTGGCACAAAAGGAACATTCCGAAGAGTTATTTTGTCTGTCAATACAACAGATCCCTTTTTCGTAGCAATGACAGAATCACCATTAGGGAGACCAACTGGACAATCAACGATATCACTCATTGACATGATTAGAGGCTCATGTATCAATTATCCATACATAATTATCAAACATACCATTCAAGGGATCATCTGAAAATCTAGTATTACTAAGAAGTTCAGCAAGAGCCTTCCACAGTCGTTTTATAAGTCCCAGTAGGGGCATTGAGCGGTAGCGAACGATGAAACAAGAGGAAGTGAGCTCTCCCGGTCCGAGAGCGAACGATAAGAGTTGAAATCCTAATTCTTATTATTACTTCTTCGAAGCCAGCTTAATAGTTTTAATTTGATAATCAATCATTTCTAGAGCTCTTTAATTCCCCTTAAGATCCCCTAAAGAAGAGCGAAGCGACTAAAGGAGAATTACGTTCTGTCATAATCAATTCATTCAATATTTTCTTTTTTAGGGGAAAAAATATTTTCCGTTTCTTATTATTGCAAAAGACCGAGTGGTCTGTTTGGCTGAGAATGGAAGAGATGCTCTATTTGCTCCTGCAATAGGTGCTCCTACAGAAGCACGGGTTGTGCCAGCAGTTGTTGGCGCAATTATGTGAACATCCAACCGCACATCTGTCTGCACATATTCACAGTTGTGTTGCATTTGCTCGAACTGAACCATTCTAACCGATCCTGCCTCTTCCAGCCCCTGAAAAACAGATTTTCCTCTTCCACCTCCATTATCACGTTTTCCAACTTCAACCCACCATTCCGGGTAGCCTATGATTTCAAAACATTGGCCTATCTCGTGACCATTCTTCTTGCAATGACTACAACCTAAGTGTGATTCATCTTGTCTCACTAATTTTCCATGCCCTTAACTACTAGATTGAATGACAAACCTAACAACATCATGTGGTTTTATGCACTAAGTTTGCTAGCCGAACACACTCATCTTGAGCCACCAATTGATACACCCTGTCCAAAGAAGGTAACAGATCTTGAGGCATAATATTAGTGCGAGTCTAAGCAAAATAATTTGAATAAAGACCCATAAGAAATTGATGGGGCATGCTATCGTTGCGCCTCAATTCATGCTTGTTACCCGCCGTACAACCAGTGCAACAATCACAAGTAATAAGCTCCTCCCACAAAGCAGGTAATTTTCCAAAGTCGTAGAGACTGACATAGTCTTTGTTTGTTCAAATTTAGCAATTAAGTCTTTAAGTTGTTGAATTCTTGGGCCATTCACTAAAAAAAATCGCGACTTTATTGTATCCCACAATCTATTAGCATCTCCATATCTAGAGAGAAAAACTTTTATCTCAGGATCAATCGTATTCGTTAGCCATGAAATAATCTTAGCATGAACTGTAGTCCAATCTAACTCAGTGCATGGAGGAGAAAAAGAAATGATGGAGCTATCCGAAATCCAAACTTTCGACGATCCTCCAAGGCCGCTTGTATGTCACCAGCCCAATCATCATAATTATCACTATGCAGTCGTGTGGAGTTATAAAATCACATGATCGATCTTGCGGTCCAAGTTAGAGAGAGAGTTGGGTTCCATTTTAGGTGTCAGAGGAGGAATTGGTTGGCCAGTTGTTCGACCAGTTGTGCCGCCAACTGGTTGCTTGGGCTCGGTCATGATGATGATTGTGAGTTAAAGAATACCAACTGATACCATGCTAAACTAGAAGTAATACGACATAAGAGAAAGAATGATATTTTGGGTTTCAAAGCTTAATGATATTTATTGATCTCATGAGTTTTTATAGCATATCACAGAGAATCCTATTTAGAAAAGAATTCTTAAGAGTAGGCAACACGAAAGCAATCTAGAATAGTAAACAAGAATTCTAATATAACCAAATTTCTAGCATATCTTTAATTAATATCAATCGAATCTCCTATACCCATTATGAAATTTCATATCTCGTAACATATGGACTTAGGGTTGTACTATTAGGATTTGAACACGAACTTTTGGTTAAGTACTAAGAGTACGTTTTGGAGGAAACTAGTTCCTCCATAAGTTATGAAAAATCCTGTTTTTAACCTTTAAACCATATAAAACAATCTTAAACCCTAAGCCTTAAACCCATAAAACAACCTTAAACCCTAAACCTTAAACCCTATGAAAACACGACTTTTTATAACTTAGGGAGAAACTAATTTCCCCCAAAATTTTCTCAAGTACTAAAGCCTTTTCCAATCTGAACAACCATATTGATTACATTAGTGAAGCTACAATTTTATTAGTATATCTTAATAATTTATTAATAATAAATTTAAAATTTAATTATGAGAATTAATTTATTATTAATATTTAATAACTTATTATTAATATTTAATAAAAATCATTTATAATGATTATAAAAAAATTAATGAAACTATATTTCGGGATCGAATGGGTAATGTTTGAAAAATTCTGGTCAAAAGTCAATACTTTAACTTACCTACACTTAGCTAAAACCTGAGCTAAAACTTCAAGGATTTCGAACCGCTGCACCCTCTAGTTAGCTTTACCCAATGGTTCCGATTGGAGCGACCTAATTTTAGCTCTACCCAACGGTTGAGATGTGTCCGAACTCGGTGGGACTAAAAAAAAATTGAAATCATCTTAGCCGCACACCCAAACCGCTCGCCTATGTGGCCTTGATCGGAGCCCTTGGGTGGAGGGGTAGAGCTAACTTGGGTGGAGCGGTTCCGGGTCCAAACTTCAGCGAGTCTTAACAAATTTAACTTTTATAAGGTCTAGTGTTACTAAAGTAATTATCTCATAACATGTTTTTTGAATTACAACGGTAGGGGGTTTGGAAAAATAAAAATTAGGGGTGGAAATGGTTCGGCTCAAACCGCGGTTCGGAACCGAGCCGAGCCAAACCATGCGGTTTAGCTCGGTTTTTCCACTTATGCGGTTCAGCTCGGTTTTGAAAATTGATAAACCACACGGTTCGGTTCGGCTCACGGTCTGACCCTTCAAGCCGAACCGAGCCAAACCGAACCGAACCGCTTCGAGCTAAACCACGAGCTGAACCGTAGAGCTGAGTCATTAAACCGAGCTAGCTGAACCGGTGAGCCATATTATAGACTAGGGGTGGAAATGGTTCGGTTTAGCTCGGTTTGGGGTAATTTAGAAGGGGTATTATACTACTTAGGTGTTATGGTTTTTCTTTTCAGTTCCATGTAGTTGGGATTCTTCCTGGGATCTACACCAACCAAATAAAAAGAATAGTTGGACATACTATATTAAGAACAATGTGTATATCTAAGTCATTGTCAATAGACAAACATGGACCACAACAGTTGCCAATGTTTACTAGTTTCAGAATACTACTACTAATATTATCCAGTTCCATTCTTCAACCAGAATTAAAAAGAAATGCAGAATAAAAAGGAAAGAAATGCAGAATAAAAAGGAAAGAATTGCTTACAGCATTAACAAAGCTCAGATTGCTAAGTGCCAAGTGGTATAGTATGGTTCAAACCGCGGTTTGAGCCACTGTTTAAACCGTTAAAATCAGACCGTGATTCAAACCGAGCCGAGCCGAACCGTGATGGTTTAGCTCAGCTCGGCTTGGACTATTTTGTGGTTCAGCTCGGTTTGAGATTTGGCTTCTAAATTACCCCAAACCGAGCTAAACCGAACCATTTCCACCCCTAATAAAAATAATTGAAAAAATGTTCATTAAAGTTTTATTTTCAAAAGGTCCAGAGTAGTAAAGTAATTACTCCTCTTAATTTTTTTTTTTTTTTGAATTACAACGGGTGGGGGTTTGGAAAATTTAAAATAATTGAAAAAAAATGTAGATTACACAAATCTTGACCCGCACGTGCTAATTAACAAACACACGTGCCAAAATTTCAAATTTCATTTTCCATTTTTCAATTTTGTATAAAGAACCGCCCAATACCCATTTTGAAAATTTGCCAAAATTTCGATTTCCTCTCTTTCATAGCTCTCTCTATCGTCTACAAAGATCAACAGGTAGAGCCACATTCCGAGGTTATCATCGGGAAATCTTGAAGAAAAATCTCTGGAATCTTACATTTCACGGTGAGTAAATCTGCTAAACAATTCGACCTCTGTAAAATGTTGTGGGTGGGGGTTTATTCGAGGGTTTTCTGGGGTTTAGCCGTTAACAGCTGATATCTCTTTCAGATCGCCGGAGCGGAGTCTCCGGCAGTAAAAAGTTGTATTTGTTATACCGGAATTTATCAAGCATTAAATTCGTTCTAGGCGTGGTTTCGTAAATGTTAATTGTTTCTGTTTTATGTAAATATAAATGTTTTGATTTGTATATTCTTCGGGTGTTTTTCAATTTCCGGCAGCAATCCATTTTGGATCGATAGGAAATTGTTTTCCAGAACGAGGAGAAATGGGGTTTTTTTAAATTTCCGTTGAAAATTGGGGGTTCTTCTGTAATTTGATGAAATTTTACATTTGTATAATGTTTCTCATACATTTTGCAGTAAAATATCAATACAGAATGACTGAAGCAAGAGATCGACTACCTAGGCAGGAAGAGGGTGCAGAATTGTTCACCCGTCTTCTTCTTCTTCGAAGATCAACCGGTGGGTTAGATATACTCTTGGATGAACCAGAAAGGGGTTTTGGAACTCCGCTCCAGAGGAGACCAATGGGTGTGGCTGCTACAAGAATTGGTGGGGTTGGAAGGGGCCGATTTGGGACACCCAGGGGAAGGGGCCGCTTTCCGGCCGTTGGTCGTGAAAACACTCCGGTGACTGGAACTGGACGGAGAGGTGGGAGTAATAGTGTGCTGCCTATTTGGTATCCCAGAAGCCCTCTTCAGGATGTAACCGCTGTTGTGAGGGTAATTTTCTTGTTATGTTTTGCTTTCTTTAGATCTTATTTTGATTGCTTGTTTCTATATTATTACGTAATGATTTGATTGTATGTTATTTGGTTTTCTTGGTACATGAGGGATTTAGTCTATATATTTGAATTTGAGTGGATTCTTGATTAAGTTTGATTCAAACGGTAAATAATTTAGATAAGCATTTTGGTCTAATTATGGCTATCTAGTTTGCTTGCCATTTCCAAAATTATGATAACCAGTTGGGATAGAGTAAAGTAGCACATATTATCTTGGTTTTTTTTTTATTTCAAAATTATGGGTGTGATAGTCTTCCGTTTGTAAAAGAATTTTACTGTTAATGCACCATTAGTGCAATAAAAATCGCCTTTAATCATGTTGTTGGCTGGTGGCATGCACATTTGTTTATCTAAACGAAAAGAAAATACTGAGATACTGGAAAATGTGAAGCTATGTAATGGTGATTTGGCAGAGGACGGATTTCATTACAAAGATAAACAATACTACTAGGTTAGCTAATCACTGAATCATGTGTTAGTAACTTGGTATTTAGTGTTCTGAAAAGTTGCAATTTTTTTCGACCACCAAAAAATCTCCTTATGTTGTAAATTACCAATAATGATAGCTTAAAAGTATTGAGGCAAAACATATAGCTGTTGGAATTCCATGGACAGTTAGTCTGTTCTCCCTTTGTTCCCCTCAAATGGTACTATGTTCTATTTCTGAATGTTGACAAAGATCTTGACAAACCATACTCATGTTACATTAATGTAAACTAGAATTCCTTTTAATGCTTAAATTTATAGGTATTCATCTATTTTATTATCGAAACGTAGACTTTCAAAAGTACTCTTGGAGTCAAATGGAGGGAGTAGAACACTATTATACACTTCTTGGATATTGTGTTTCCACAAAGATTGTGTCTGAATTATCAATCTTTCAGGATTAATCATCTATTATGATGCTATCGTGCCCTACCACATTCTTAATGCACCCATTTTCCATTGTTAAGAAGGATAGTATAGTTCATGATATCTGGTCGCAAGTGATTTGCGTAACTACTGTGAGTATTGGTTTGTTTTCTTTTAAAAAATTATGCTTTGGGCAAAGCCGTGTTCCAGCATGATACCTGGTTTTGATTCTGAAGGTCTTTATTTCACTAAGCCGTAGAACTTTGTTTATGAATGCTCTCGCATTATAGTCTTTTTGCTCACATTTTATTTGGTTGTCTTATTCCTAAATCTGACCTTTAGAATTGGATTACTTAAGGTCTGAAATGCATTATATACACACGGACAGATTTTCTAGGGTACTTCTTTCTGATGCCTTGAGATTTTGAAGTAGTTATGCTTCTTCAGGCTAATTGCCTATACCTGTTAGAATCTCAGTTTAGTTCAGTTGTCTTTTAACTATATTCTCTTGCATTTGTTCATGAAGCTAAAGCTAAACAGATGAACTGCTATATTTCTGTGACTTTAATTTGCTTCTCTAGGTTTTAAGCTGACTTTCTTTTCGATCCTGATTATGAGTTGCTCTCTGTAGGCGTATGAAAGAAGAGGAACTCGTTTGAGAGGAATCGAAGGCCTAGAAATAGGGAGTCCAATAGTACCTCAGAACCATACTGTTCATATTCCTGGTATACACAGATCAGGTGCTCAGCTCGAGCATGAAATTTATCAAACTCCAAGACCAACTATAGGAAAAAGGCATTGCCCTCCATCAACAGTTGGTAAAGTGCCAAAGATATTACTCGATATCACACAACAGAAAGGTGGCGAGTCAGAATTCATTACACCACAGAAAAAGCTCCTAAATTCTATCGACAAGGTTGAGAAAGTGGTGATGGAGGAACTGCGCAAATTGAAGCGGACCCCATCTGCTAAAAAGGCGGAGAGGGAAAAAAGAGTCCGCACTTTGATGTCAATGCGCTAATTGACTCGATTTTTTTGATGTGATTATCAACACTTGTTGAGCTGAAAAGAGGTGAAATGACAATGTTGGCCATTTTGGGTGTACTATAATCATCTTCTGATGATTGATCGGGCTCTCGATTTCTGTAGTAAGTACCAGCTTTATTTCTTTTAGCTAAGATCAGTAGAAAAATTTTGTTTCCGTTTTTCTTCTACTGAAGATAATCAAGTATAGTTGTGTCTTGTAGTATTGGTATATCAATGTTTGGCTCATAACTGTGTTGTAATAGAGTATTTTGTTTGAAGACCCCTTTGAAAATTTTGTTTCAGTTGTCTGAAATTTGATGTAAAGAGGGTATTTGTCAATGTTTGGGTCATAACTCTGTAATATGTTAGAAATTTTGGGGTTAGAGTAATTGATAATTTTGGATATTTGATCGAATCGCGTACAAATCGCTTTCTGAATAAAGTATTTCGACCATTTATTGCCTGGGTATCACGAAATCTTTACTGAGATAAGACAATCAAACAATCTGTTTCAAGGCAAAGAATACAGATCAAAACTCTGAGAATTATGTGAAAATTTTTCGTAAAAGAAACATGAGACCAAAATCTGTTTTATAAACAGATGGGAAGAATGATCAGATATGACTGTTGGCATCAAACAGTCATACCTGTTAGCCAACAGTAGTGTCCTTTGGAGTTGCGGGAAAAACTGGCGGGAATCAATTGGAGTACCAACAATACCGTTTAGGTCTCGAGGAGCGGGACCCCAACAAGGGGTGCTGCCCCTTGACCCTGCAAGGGGGCGCAGCCCGCCCCCTTGACCCCTGCTTCTTTATCGTGGTCGAAAACATATTAACTCAAACGAGTGTGTACTCCACACTTTCCCTTACTAGTAAATCACAATTAAATAAAATTGTTGATGACACTAAAATCACCAACATAATATTGGTTGAATAAAGCTTCACTGACTTTATTTGACCATCTTCTTTTGTTTCCATTTGCTATTGTTTATAAATATGTGGAATAAAAGACCAAATATAGTCTCATTTTTAACTTTTAGTGGTCAATACTAGTAATTTGTGACCAATCATTAATGCCAAATGCAATTTAATCCTTCTACTCCATCCGTCTCAAAATGATCTTCTCATTTGACATTTTTTATTGTTCCAAAAAATTCTTCACATTTCTACAACCTAGGCTTAGAAGTGACCAAACAAAACATGACTAGTGAATCAAGTGTTCATATCATTAAAAAGTTTGAATAGTCAAATGTGAAAGATCATTTTGGGACGGAGGGAGTATATCTCTGCCACTTTCCAGGTCTTGATTTGTACTGTTTATAGTTTCTGCATTCTTGGTTATCTCATACTGACCTAGAAAGATAGTCTCATTTTGATTTTTTATGGTCAATAAAAATAAACTTTGACCAAACACTAGTGTCGATCTAGTCATTCTAGTGAAATTCTAAAATTGGTAATTGATAAATCATTAAATGGTTTATCAATAGCAATTTTTAGAATTTCATTGTGATTATTAAATTGACACTAATGTTTGGTCAAAGCATAAAAAGTCAAAATATGACTATTTTTGTGGAACAGAGGGAGTATTTGTTTACAACAAGTGTTGGTGTTTAGTTCTTGTTTTTCCCCTAGTGATAGGTTTCATTTCTAAATGATTTTCAAAGATTTGTAGTTGAAAGTTAGGGCGTCTAAAATTTTCTGCTGTAGTAGACAACTGGTAAAATGGGTTTCCAAAGTTTGATTTCTATTCTTATTGTTCTTCTACAATCAAGGTAAGTTGGATATAATCAGGTAGACTGAAATATAGTAGTGACTCACGGGATTGAGTGTGATCATCTCAGGATTTTATAGCTTATCGCTATTATCTGCTACAACAGGAGACGTGGGTCGACCATGTCTTAGAGATGTCGTTATTATGTCCAAGCCTTGATGAAGGTGGATCTACACCGGTGTGGGCTGAATGTCGAGCTTAGGTAGGTAGGTCCTACCACTCCCAATGCCGACTAGTGATGCTGCCGGAAAATAAGCCCACCACGCTCCGGTTGTAGTCTAGCCTTTACGATGGGAGACTCCGCCTTTCTTCCCCTAAAGATACCTGAGAACAGAATATACCGTTAGCTCAATGCCGGGAGGGTTTCCCGGCGATGAACCTTAGGTGTGAGAATCAGATACACAGTTGTTGAAGAAACAAAGGAATTGTTAGAGAGTATTTTGGAGAGAGAAGAGAGCTTAACCTTAATTCTGGATGGGGTTCTCCTTATATACTCACATGTCAGTTGCCTCACCCTCACATGCCACTTGTCAGTTTTCCATTGGTCCTTCATGAGGAGCCAAAGAGACCCTCGTTACCACTTGAGTTTCCCCGTTGATTTCCTAGTGGGTCAACAGAGAAATGTCAGTGATGCAGACATCTTCTACTTCCCATTCAATTCGTTCGGCGGATGGGACCTTCTCCGACAAGCCGCTTCTGAGCCTACGTCACTCGGCGAATTCGCATTCATCCCGATCTCGCCTAGATGCGACTTGCACAACCCCCTCCTTTTCGGCGACTTCGCCGACCTAACCGGATAGTTCAACAGGGTCATCTCCATCGTTGAGTACACCAACCGGGATATTAATTGGGCCTGGTTGGGTCACCAATTGGGCTATTTCCAACCCAACCATATTTTAGACCCGACTACATCAACTAGCCTTTCTCGAAGAAAGAAAAATATATGGAGAATAATGAGTTTATAAATTTAGGGCTGTTACACGAACCGAGCTGGCTCGAGCTCGGCTCGTGAAAGCTGAGCTCGAGGTGTAGCTCGAGTCGAGTTCGAACCGATTGTCAAGCTCGTTTTTGTTATCGAACCGACCGTGTTCGACTCGTTTAGCTCGTTAAAAGCTCGAGTTCTCTATGATTGACATAGAATAGAATAGTGATTATCTCTCTTTCCTTAGCAATAGGACTTAGTAATCATTACATAGAATACGGGTATATGTAGTATTATAAATAATACAAGTCAAGAACCCAAGACCTCAAGTTGGGTCTTCTTTTCTCATCCGTGTTTTCCTTCTCACACACTCTCTCTCTGTCTCTGCCTTTTCTTCCTCTCCTCTCCTTTTTTCTTCTTTTCTTTCTATTTATGCAGGTGATTTTCTCGTTCATGCTCGGGGAGGCAGTTGGATCCGGCTAAAGTGAAGAATCACATGAGCTGGCCCAAGAGGAGAGGAGGTTGGTGCAACAGAGATAGAGATGGGCCGGCTGGTAAAATATTGGGAGGCCGGTTAAGAGGGAGTAGTCGGCGGGCTGGACCAGAATGGCGAGCAAAGGATGCATCCAGTAGATTCATTTGTAAACCGTAGTGCCCAAGTCAAGGATCCGGACTCACAAGCCAAGGATCCGGACTGATTACATGCCGTGCACAAGTCAAAGAGTATATTGAATCAGTTGTGATTATACTTCAAATATTGTGATAAATAGTGTAGATATGTTTTCATTTTAATAGTTATCTATTCCTAGCAGAATATTTAGGTTTCTATAATTTAGGACTCTACACCAATGTATCGTGTATATATACACAATTAATCTATACAGAAAACTCACCTTGAGATATCTTCTTTTCATGAGTCATCTCATTCTCTATACTTGCTTGTTTTATATGGTATCAGACGCCCTGTAGGAGCCATGGAAGATCAATCAGTGAACAGTAACAAATCTCACACCACTCTCACTGGCCCAGGCTCTTCTTCCTCCATGAGCCTCCCACCCCTGCTACTCAATCTCAATATCCAGTCGTATCTTGGCCATTGTCATCTTTCGTCTGACAATTACATGAACTGGAGATCCATATTCATGTCTGTCGTCGCCACCCACACCCTCCACGACACTCTGATCAACACCGTTCCCCCACCGGCAAATCTTCCTGATGGGACTGATAATACCGACCTAGCCTATTTCAACCAAGCTTCTGACCTGGTTCTAGGATGGCTCAAAGCGATGGTATCTGCCAAAGTTCAAGCCCGTGTCAACCCCTGTGTGACCGCTGCAGCCGCTTGGACATTGCTGGAAAAGAGATTTGGGGGCAAGTCCTGAATTCATGTCCAGAAACTGAAGATGGAACTCAACGCGTTGGCCAAGAAAATGGAGGTTTCAATTGACGACTACTTCCAACAGGCAATTACCCTTTATGATTTCCTTGCCAAAGCCGGAGAAGTCGTTTCCGACGAGGATCTTCAGCAACGCATCGTCACCGGGCTGGGACCACAATTCAAGTAATTTATCACTTCTCAAAACAATCACCCAATCGAATCCCTAGATGATCTGCAGGATTTGTTATTGCAAGAGGAGGATTTTCTTAACAAATTCAACACCCTCAATCTCAATCCAAAATCTACTCTTGCTGCCTCCTCATCCCACTCACCCGGAGCTTCTTCTTACAATTTCACTGGTGGTGCACCATCTCCATCACAGGGTGGCGGGCATGGCCGAGGGACTGGTCGTGGTGGTCGTAACAATGGGGGAAACCAAAATCGCCAGAGGAATGGGTGTGGGGGTAGAGGACTGCTACCGACACCCAACAACAACCCTAAGCCGGCCCCTTTTCCCTCCTACCCACAACAGCCCACTAAACAACCCATCACCCACTATAGATAGCCCAATCCCTTTACTCATGTGGCCCAATCTGCTTGCCAGTTCTGTGCCATCCCAGATCACACCGCTCCAAATTGTCCAGATCGTGTGAATTATGCTTTGTACAGCCACAACCCGGCTCTCGCTCCGTCCCACAATTATGCTCCGTCTCATCGATCTGAAGTTCAGGGTTCCCGAGTCCCCATTTTATACACATGTCATTCTTCCTTATCTAATAATAATCGTACTTTTCATCTTTGCAATGTTTTATGTGTTCCCAATATGCATAAATCCCTATTATCTATTCGCCGTTTTTCTCTTGATAACAATTGCTTCTTTGAATTTGACGGGTTCAGTTTTCGTGTGAAGGACAATATCACGAGGAAGACCCTTCTCTCTAGTAATAGCTCCAAAGGCCTTTACACTCTCAGATTCAACTCTTCCGCTCGTGTCAACCCTGTGGCTCTCATTGGCGAACGTGCTTCCTCTTCAGTCTGGCATGCTCGTCTTGGACATCCCTCATCACAAGTTTTCAAGTCATTAGTTAATAAAGTCCATCTACCTCTTAGTGGACGCATTTCTAATTCTCAATGTCAATTTTGTCCGTTAGGAAAGTCGAGTAAATTACCTTTTGTTACTCGCAATTTTCATTCTATTGAACCTCTAAGTTTACTTCATTTGGATGTATGGGGTCCTTCCTCTATTATGTCAAAAAGTGGCTATCGTTTTTATTTAAGCATTGTTGATGATTTTTCTAGATTTGGTTGGATTTTTCCTTTAATTCGCAAATCTGATGTTTTGGATGTATTCTCTACTTTCAAAATCCAAGTCGAAAATCAACTAAGTCGCAAAATCAATTCCATTCATACAGTTAAAACAGTGCAAACCAAGGGGGGGGGGTGAATTCATGAACAGACAATTTACCTTATTCTTACAAAAACATGGAATTAAGCATCAGTCGACTTGTCCTCACACCCCACAACAAAATGGTACCATAGAAAGGAAACATAGACATATTGTTGAGATGGGACTCTGCTTACTTGCTCACTCTGGGGTACCTCAAATGTTTTGGTTAGAAGCGTTTACTACTTCGGTGCACTTAATTAATCGTCTCCCTATGCGATTATTAGGGTATATTTCTCCTTTTCAAAAGTTACTCAAACAAATACCTGACTATTTGTTTCTCAAAACGTTTGGGTGTTTGTGTTTCCCTCATCTCGTCGCATATAATATACACAAACTCATGCCCAAGTCAACTCCGTGTGTTTTTTTGGGATACGATAACTTAAGAAAAGGCTACCGATGTTTTGACCAAACTATGGGACGGATGTATATTTCTCGACATGTCTTATTTGATGAACATGTTTTTCCTATGATGTCAAAATCTGTCTCCGGTACTCACAATATCCCAGGCCCCACGATCTCCTCTCCATCAGCACTTACTAGCCCACCTACATCACTTACTAGCCCACCTACAGCCAATCTCGGCACAGGGCCATATCAACCAGCATCTCTTCAGCCCACTACAGATCAATCCATCAATATCTTATCTCAGGGCCTAGTTGCTCACCATGGTGCTTCAAGAGTAAGTCGGCATGTGACCACTCCTCCTCTAAGCCCAACACAACTACATAACTCTGGTCTTGACCCAGATCAGTCCGTTCACCAGTCTACATTGGGCCTTTCTCTCCAGTCCAACTTCGTACCTGCTGGGCCAGCTACCACTACCCACCCCAACTCGGCACTCTCTACTCCTGGGCAGCCCACTCTAGCCGATTCCAGCAGGCCTCACTTTTAGAATAGTCCGATCCATTGCACACTAGGTGACTCTCCTCTAACATCCCCACCTGTTCAAGGCTACAAAAGCATCCAATCAGTCTATGAGCGACATCCTCTCCCCTCCGCTCTCTCGGCCACTCTTCCAGATTCTCATGAATTTGAACCTAGAACTCTTCGGCAAGCTGCACCGCACCCACATTAGAGGACAACTATGCAAGAGGAACTCTCTGCCATGCATAAGAACCGCACATGGTCCTTAGTACCTCGTTCACCATCTATGAATGTCGTTGGTAGCAAGTGGATCTACAAGGTGAAACGTCGGGCATATGGCACAGTTGATCATCACAAAGCTCGACTTGTTGCCCAAGGCTTCTCGCAACAAGAGGGCATTGATTACGATGAAATTTTCAGTCCAGTGGTCAAACCACCCACTATCTGTACAATGCTGTCTCTTGCTTATTCTCGGTCTTGGCCTCTACAACAGTTGGATGTTAGAAACGCCTTTCTGAATGGTATTCTCAATGAAGAAGTATACATGTCGCAGCCTCCCGGTCATGCTCACCTGGAATACCCTCATCATGTATGTCGTCTTCATCGATCCATCTATGGACTCAAGCAATCCCCTAGGGCATGGTTCCAGCGCCTTCATGAATTCCTGGTATCCATTGGCTTCTTTAACAGTCGGGTCTTGTCGCCATATTGGTATATGTTGACGATTTCATTATCACCGGCTAATCCACTAATGAGGTTAATCAGTTCATTGACAATATATGTGCCACTTTAGAAAGTCGAAGACTTGGGCCTCTCGGGTTCTTTCTTGGTATTGAAACACATCGCTCTTGTAAGAACCTAGCGAGCGGTCATGCTTAGCTTAGTTTGCGTTTACTTTCTTTTGGGCTTTGCATCATTCTTGCATGTCATTTAGGTAGCATTTCTCTTTGTTACTATTTGACATGTCTATGATTTGGGTATATTATTTCTGGCATTTTATATACCTTTAAAATATGCGAAATAGCACAAAAGAAGATAGAATTCAGTCAAATTCGGATTTACTGTCAGCTCGACTAGTCTGCATTAAAATGGGCATAACTTTGTGTAGAAAATTCCGATTGACGAACGGAAAAGTGCGTTAGAAACTAGACAGATAAGGCTTTCTATTGACATATTATTTGGTCAATTTGGTTGTGTTGATTATTGCAGGTGGTCGGTCAAACTGACTGAATTTCAACCGATAGGATATTTGATAGGTTTGACTTTTGGTTTAGTTAGACATTGTATATCATTGCCACCTCACCTAATGCTTTTTATTAATTGGACCGAGGCTATGGGCTGGCATAAGATTGTTGTGTTTATAAATTTGTGGAGTACATAACAAAGCCTACAAAACTTGACTTTGAAAAATTAGTTTGTGCTGCTATTACATGTTGACCGAAACATGACCGACCTTGACCTTTGAGTTGCCTTATTTGGGTATAAATACAAGAGGTCAGGGACGGCCCTGAGGTGAGGAAGGTGAGGCTTTCGCCTCGGGTCACCGAAATTTTCCTCGGTTTTAGGGCCACATTTTTTTGTAAATCGTTTATATATATAAGAGCTCTATTTCACAACAAACAGTCCCTGTTGTCTCAGTGGAAATGCCGGATTGTTTGGAATTTTTGTATATATACGGCCTGGGTTCGAGTCATGCTTAGCTTCTTTTATTTTTTTTGTTTTGCTTTTTTTTTTTTTTTTCCTTTTCTATTAGTAAACAATTTCTTTTATTTCCACCCTCTCTCTCTCTCTCTCTCCCCTGATGTGGACTTTCTTCCCTTACCTTAATTAATTTGCCTTACTCTTATTTTTCTTATTTTTTTCCTTCTCTCACCTTTTCAAGTTTATTTAAGAAGACATACTTTCTTTTTTGTAATATTTTCTAATAAATTATTTGAAATCATTATTTTAACACTATTATAATATTTTTCTAATTATTTCCATTCATACTAAACTATGGAGAAATATTTCTTTAAATTATTTGAAATTTATCAAATTATATCTTCATTTTTTTGCGATGATCTCCACTAAATCAAATACTCAACTCATTTGTTTGAGTCTAAAACTTAACAATTTTTTTAATATAATTCTTCAAATCTCGTTGTTTGTCTGCGATTCAATTTATCGTCTATCTATTAAGAATTTTAAAACTTATTAAAATAAACACCTCTATTCGAAAGAACGACAAAGACAAAAAGTCGAAGAGTGGTAGAAATTCAAAATGCACCGCATTTGTTGCACGTGAGCGAATTTAAGGGCCTCAATTAAATAGTTCGCCTAGGGCCCCAAATTTTACAAGACCGGCCCTGCAAGAGGTCTTCACTTTACCAAACAAAAAGAAATTTCTTTGGATCAGATAACAGAGATCGAGGGTTTATTAAACCATACGAGTTGTAAAATCAATTTCAGCTACAATTTCTTGATTGTCAAGCTCGATTAGGTGATCGATTCTAACCGAACAAAAATTATTTTAGACGGTGTAATTTTCATAAGTGGTTAAGCTACTATCCCTTTTTAATTATGTAAATTATCTACATCGTTAATTAGCGTATCTCATTATTCCTAAAAATGGTTATCTTGTTAGATAGCTTTATTTGGTGATTATGAAATTATTTGAATGCGTTAAAATGTAGTACGTGATATTGCCCGATTAGGACTGTTATACAGTTCCGAATAGAAATTAGAAAATGATTAAAAGTCGAGCTGCTAGTTCCTTTGAGATTAGGGACCAAATAAAGTGACATAGTAACTAGAACGAGTTAATCAGCGAACCCGTCATTAATATTATGGTACGACGTTGTCGTAGTCATTTGTTATAGGTTTTGGCTATATGGTAGATACTCGTAGTTACTTGTGATGTTTAATTACAGTTGTACAGTGAGACAGTGATTCAGTTATACATTGATACAGTGATACAGTGATACATTGATAGTGATACGTGTAATCGTGGGGTTATGAATCACCGACTGTGCATGAGAGCGGAGTGCTAGTGTACAGTTGTTGTTGGTTTGTAATCCATCACATGTCCCCTGTTATTGGCCGTAGCAGGGCTTGGCACATCTCTTGCTAGCCGAGATGGGTTTTGACAGTGTAGCAGTAGGTTGTAGGGACTGCTGTTACATATGTCTTAGTGCACACATATACAGTATACAGTTATCCAGTTATGAGCTCATGTTGATCAAGATGGAGTAAGGGTTGCGGTTGATCGGAGATGTTCTCGGTCATATCATTTTATATGTGTTTAATCAGTTATCCAGTATACAGTGATACGTGATATGCATGATGAGTTGGTCGTTATTTCCAACTGGTATGGGACGGTTGGCGATAGGGAGCCTCTCTTGTTGTGTGATATCTGTTATTCAGTTCTGTTGTTATATGATTCAGCTATTAAGTTGCCTATGCTAGATCTGTTGCATTTTGGCATGCCATGTAGCTGCATGATAGTAGCTTATTGAGTCTTTGACTCACCCTTTCCTTTATTTTGTTTTCCTTAGCTCGCAAGGACGTAGCAGGTCCGTCCCAGTCAGGCCGGTGAGCTGAGTTTGAAGGGAGAATGTGGGCAGACTTTTGGGTAGTCCTCTTTCTTATGTTTTGTACAGTGAGGATGATTTTGTAGAGTTACATAAACTCTATTCCGCTAGCTCTACTTTTGTATATATGTTTCCGCTGCTGTAGTTGTTATAGTAGTACTTCGATATGGTTGTAGTAGAGTTATGGACTCTATGCTATTGTATATACGGGTTGTGTAGGGCTGTGTAGCCATAAAGTTTGTTTATCCAGTTAGTTCCCGAGTGTGATAGCTCATGGTGTTGTTTGTGGCTCCTGTTGTTGTTGAGCCTTGTCGTTAGTTGTGGTTTAATCAGGTTGAGATTTTGTGTTTAGTCTAGTTGTGATACAGTTATACAGCGTTCATGCACCAATTAGGAGTTCTGGGAAGGAGCTCAGGTTGAGGTGTGACAACTCTGACTCATCTCTTCTTCTCAGTCAATCCAAATATGCGTCTGATTTACTCCGAATTTAAAATGGAAGGCTGCAAGTTGGCCCCGACTCCCTTGATACCTGGCTCTCACCTCTCGTCTAATAATGGTGATCCTCTTCCAGATCCTACTACCTATCGTAGTATGGTGGGAGGCCTTCAATATCTCACTTTGACTCGTTCTGACATATCTTTTGCGGTCAACCAGGTCTGTCAACACATGCATTGCCCTCGTACTACTCATCTTGTGGCAGTCAAGCGAATACTTTGGTACATCAAAGGCACTATTGACTTGGGCATTCGGTATTCTCTCTCCTCTGATTTATCTCTTCGAGCCTACTCAGATTCTGATTGGGTAGGCTCTGTTGACGACCGAAAATCAACCACTGGAGCGTGCATCTTCATCGGCCCCAACCTCGTCGCATGGACGGCAAAGAAACAGACCACGGTCGCCCGCTCAAGTAGCGACGCTGAATACCGCGCCCTTGCAACCACGGCAGCTGAGCTGCGTTGGTTCTCGTTCCTGTTTCGAGAACTTGGTTTGTTCTTATCTCCACCTCAGTTTTTTTGCAATAATATTAGTGCTCTTCATATGTCTCGCAACCAGGTGCTTCATGCCCACACTCGCCACATTGAAATCGACCTACATTTTTTTCGTGATCTTCATCAGCGAGGTTTTCTTTGGCTTCATTATATTGCCATGGTAGATCAGTTAGCCGACTTGTTCACTAAAGGCTTAGCTAGTCTACGTCTCCGTCTTTTATCCGACAAGCTGCAGCTCTCACCCGTGCCGCTTAGCTTGAGGGGGGGGGGTGTAAACCGTAGTGCCCAAGTCAAGGATCCAGACTGATTACATGCCGTGCACAAGTCAAAGAGTATATAGAATCAGCTGTGATTATACTTCAAATATTGTGATAAATAGTGTAGATATGTTTTCCTTTTCATAGTTATCTATTCCTAGCACAATATTTAGGTTTCTATAATTTAGGACTCTACACCAATGTATCGTGTATATATACACAATTAATCTATACAGAAAATTCACCTTGAGATATCTTCTTTTCATGAGTCATCTCTTTCTCTATACTTGCTTGTCTTATATCATTAAGACATCGATAACCCTTCTAAAAATGGTGATAACCAAGAAAGAGATATGGTGTGGACTTGGGTTAGAGCTTATGTTTGTAATAAGGCCCAAGCTGAGGAAAACAGAGGCAACCAAAAGTTTCGAGAATTTTGATAATGGAGGGGAAATCAAACCCTTAACGATTCTGCCTAATCCATTTATCCTTATAGATTGTATCCATGTAGGCTAATGATAAAGAAAGGTGAAGGGAAAGAAGAATTTTCAAAAACGGGATTTCTCAAAATGGCTAAAAAATGGGCTGGTTCGGAATTGGTAGAAGGAAATGGCTTATGCCGTTTCAGTTAAGGCTCATTGCTTCTCCTCATAATTCAGCCACCACCTCAATGTGATATTCATTACTACTGTGAATATCTTCAAAATTTAATTCATTTGAAACTTGTCTGAAAACATTGCCGTTTCCATAATAAATTTCATTAGATTGTGATATGTTAGCCCTTGCTGACCCTTAAATTAAGTTTTCTACTACAGCATTAGCAAATAATCCAGTACCAAATAAGAAAACGAAAAAGAAGGTTGGTAAGACAATTTAATTATAAAGAAACCATATAGCTGAATGAAAACTGGTATGCTTAACTGCATAAGCTAACCAAATTATCACACAAGTAACAAACAACATCCTCAAGTTTAGAAGATTAACTCTCCACACTACTTAATAAATATTTTTTACTGGTAGGTAACACAACATTTAGTCCTTATATGCCTTTGGTATAGCTTCAAGTGGAATTGATTTCCTTAGTGTTATCCCCATTCTTTCACTCATATCAATACCATTATCTGTAACTCCATCAGCTAACATCCAATCAAATTTGTGCAAGATTGAACCCAAAGCCAATGGAAGCACCCGAGAGGCAAGCGGAATAGCCGGACACATTCTTCGACCCGATCCAAATGGTAAGAACTCAAAATGCTGGCCCTTATAATCCATCATGCTTTGCTCTAAGAACCTCTCCGGCTTGAATTCTAATGGGCTTTCCCATGTTTTTGGATCTCGCCCAATGGCCCAAACGTTTACGAGGATTTGTGTCTCTTTAGGGATGTAGTAACCGAGCATTTGGCAAGAATCCATAGCCATGTGTGGGACTAAGAATGGGAGAGGCGGGTGGAGCCTTAGGGTTTCCTTGATCACGGCTTTGAGGTATGGTAAGTTGTCTATGTGTCTCTCTTCAAGCTTTTCGTTTGGAGAAAGAAATCCTCTTAGCTCGGCTTGGACTTTGTCGAGTGTGGGTGGGTTGTGAAGAAGCTCAGCCATCGCCCACTCTAGTGTGCTTGTAGTCGTGTCCGTGCCAGCAGTGAACATCTCCTAAAATGTTTTGGTAAATTAGAAAGTTTATGTAATAGACTAGCTAGCTATTTTTGATAGACTAGCTAATATCATGCTTTCTAATAGATCCGTAATAGATAAGTAAGATAAGGAACTAGATATGTAATAGACTCGATAAAGTTTATAACACGATAGTAATTTCTTAAGCGATACCAACTATCTAAAAAAAAAAAAAAAGCAATCAGAGAGAGGGAGAGAGAGAGACTTACAAACACAATTGTATTTATCGTCAAGGGAGAGAAGCTAGATGATCCTTCCGTCCCATCACTGCGATACTCCAAAAGCACATCTAAGAAGTCCTTTCTCTTCTTTTCAGTACTAGGGTCATTCTCTATACTATCCATTCTCTCCTTAATGAACTCTCCAGCTATGTCAAAGGCCTTGTTCACATGAAACTGAGTCTTCCTCCTTATACCTTGTGGATCAAGTCGCTTTAACATAGGCAAATAATCAGCCACATTAGGTTTTCCTGCAAATTCCATCACTTTGCCTGCATGGTAAAAGAACTTAGCCCCTCTATCTGATTTTGGATCTAAAAGATCCCTTGAAAACATCAAGTTGCCAATAAGATTAAAAGCCATCAAGAAAAAGAACCTCCCAACATCAATGTTACTAGTATTTCCCTCCCTAGCTTCATCTTCTATAAATTTCACCATTTGATCAATACACCGACTACGGACGCCACTAGACGCATCCAAACGACTACTTACAAAGAACTCTGTGGTGGACATGCGCCTCAACATACGCCATTGTGGGCCATATTGTTGGGTTATGAGGGAACCCTCGTTCCCAAAGTCACCAATCATGGATTCATAGATTTTCCTCCCTGCAAAAACCACGTCGTGGTTCTTGAACATCTCTCGAGCTGAGTCACTTGATGAGATCACGACGGTGCACATTGAACCTAACCATATAGTCATGATGGAGCCATGATCACGAGCCAATCTGGCAAACGATTCGTGGGGTGATCAACCCAGTTGGAAAATGTTTCCAACAACCGGCCACCTTCTAGGACCAGGTGGCAACCTCCCTAGAAGGTGGTTTTTGCGTTTCCTTGACCAAGTAATCAATAGCAGTAAGGCTAGGACTAGACCTACAAATGTATAATCCATTGATAACGCTTCCCCACAATCTGGTTTACTTGAATATATGCCTGTTACAAAAGAGAAAAGCATGAATTATATGTAAAAATTGAAAGTACATTGCATTGTATTTGAACAAACATATTTATAGTGTACTACGAAGTTGCATTTGACACCAAAATGCAGTATACTTTGTAATTGTGGTACACATAAATAACAAAATTAAAAAGTTATATATGTTGGTCATTCACCTATTGTTACAGTAATCTCAATTTTACTCCTTCACAAATTTAATTTACAGAAAAGAGAAACAAAAATAGGGAAGAACAAGTTACCTCAACAAAGTCAGCAATTCTTCAATGTATCCACTTTTGCATCCGCCAAGCAACAAGAAGGGTGTACTTATATCAATTCTTTGCCACATCAAAAGGCAAGGGTAATGTAGTAAGTCGAAATACTAGGATTACAAAAAAATTACTTCCCCCATCTCAAATTAATTTTGTAAATATTTGCTTTTAGATAAAAGAAAAATTATTTTTGATTATTTAGGCAATTATTTTAGAACAGAGGTAGTGTGCTATTGGTATACTATTTACCTATGTTTTCTTGCCGCTCTTTGAACATTCACCAACAAATATAATAAACCTAGGGTTTGTTAATAGCGAACAACAATGCAATGCAAGCATGGGTTATCTTATCCGCTACGACAATGTCACGTGCAAGCATTACAAATTACTTTGTACTTGTTTTATTTTTTAATTAGGGCCTCAACTCAAGAAATAAAAAATAAAAAGATATCAACTGATTTTGCCCATACTTGCAACGTTCATGCTGGTGTCCTACTCGATAAGAATTTTGTTTTGTTAATATGCATACGTGATTTAATAATTAATTTTCCTTGGTAATATTAAAGCTGAATGCAAGCATGGGTTATCTTATCCGCTACGACATAGGCAAAGTGATATTTTAAGAATTTATTCCTGTAACAATTAGAATTTAGAAAAACAATTTAAGGGTTAGGGTTTAGGGTTTAGGGTAATACTAATATTAAAAAGTTGACTATTCATAACTTATTGAGAAACTAGTTTCCCTCAAAACCTACTCATTTAAATGAGTTTTTAGCAGTGACATTTTTATAAATAAATGTAACTTGATTTAAAACGTGCGGCGACATTTTTGTAACTAACTGATTTTTTTTTTAAAACGTGCGGTGACATTTTTATAAATAACTGACACTTTGAATGTGTGATGCTATTTTTGTAAATATTACTAACTCAAATTTTATTTTGAAGTAGTAATATCTATTATAAAACAATTAAAAAAGAAAAAAGAATTGTAATTTTGAGATTGTAATATTTATTGGGAAATAATAAATTTACAAAGATGACTACAAAATGTGGTCTACAAAATGATACTCCCTCCGTCCCGCCCGAAATAGGATTTTGGTAAACTTGACTTTACTTTGATCAAGTATTTTGAAGAAATTATAATAATCCAAATAAAAATTTTAAAAATTGTTATTGTATCACACTTAATAATACTCTTAATATATAACAATTTTTAAATTTATATTAGGATAATTATTTCGTAAACATTCATTGTCCAAAACTGTGATAGATATTAAATTCCGTCTAAATGACGGTACAATGAATGTATTATTTAATACAAAATAATAACCAGTACTTAACAATAACCTAAAGGCCCCTATGCCTATTACTTCAACCGGATTCCCAGCTCCCATATAGATGTATCTCTCATCTTCATTGGGTCTTCGGTAATTCAGGCAACCCTGCATAGACATACTAACGTGAGTTGTTGCACCAGAATCCAACCACCATGTATATGTAGGAATTGAAACCAAATTAGCCTCAGTACAAACAATACCAAATGACATACCTTTTTTTAGCACGCCATGCGTGATACGTAGGGCAGTCGAACTTCATGTGAGTAAGGTCCTTACAAAAGAAGCATTTCTTAACCTTTTGATCATCAGATGATCCCTTATGCTTCTTACTTGCAACCGCAATTTCATTTCCTCTCCTCTTTGTCCCATGAGAAGAAGTAGATGCTAAATGAGCACTTTCGTGTTTAAATTGTTTCAACCTATCCTCCTCTTGTGTCACATGTAAAATAAGTTCATTAATATTCCACTTGTCACGTTGACTTTACGTCCCAACCACGTCGCAAGATGATTTTACGTTGGAATGACGTTTACTTTGAACGTTTCATTGACTACGTCTCAAGACGATTCTATGTCTCAACGAAGTGTTTTTGGGTTTTTGGTTGCTACAATGGCAGTTTGATCGCTACAAAGGCGGAATTGGTGCTACAAAGGCAAAAAGTTAGTCTCTGCAAATGCGGAATTGGTGCTACAAAGGTAGAAAGTTGGTCGCTAATAAGGCAAAACTGGGTTTGGTTTTTGTTGAAAGAAACAGATATAAAGAGAAGTAGATAAAAAAAATTTTTGAAAAAAAAATATGATTTGATAAATATAGAGAGGGAGGGGATTTTTGGCTTAGATGTAGGTGTCACAGGTGGTTTCGGTAGTTGGGAACTTGGGAGGATTTTTTTTTTGGTTGAATTAGATAAAAAGAGGAAAAAACGAAGGAAAAAAAGTTTATTTGATAAATGTAGGGATGGTGGGTGATTTTCTATAAGGCAGAAAAATTGAAGGTGAAATAGTCATAGGGCAAAAGAGTTTGGGAGGATTGAGTTTGGGAAGAATGAGTTTGGGTTGGTTGACGGTGACAGAGTAGTTGACGGAACGGGAGTGGAGTATTCTGTTTGAAGAGAAGAATTTGAGGGAATTTTGGTAAAAGAAAAAAAAAGGTATGAGGGTTTCGGCCTTGAGGTGGACAAGAAGAATGGCTGAGGAAAATCTTTGGGTTTGAAGATGGGTGGTGGAAGCTAGGGTTTTGGCGAATAAGTCTCATTATAGATCATAGCTCTGATACCATGTCAAGGATTAGAGACAGAGATATTCGGAGCCAATCATACATAGAGAGAGAGAATTGATATGAGAGTGATGTTGCACAAGTATTATTTATTTTCCTATCTTTATTATTTTCGTCATTATTTTTAATAGGTCATTTAAAGAGGGTTTTAGAGTAGGATTAGGAGTGAGTTTGCTATTTTTGATTTCTATTAGGTTACCATATAGGTTAGACTTTATTTTAGGATGTTATTTCTTATTTTCCAAGTTTTATGGGCACTATAAAATAGGCCTAAAGTTGTAATCCGAAAATCACTTTTTTAATTAATAAAAATAAGTTTGCTTTTGCATCTTGTGGGTTTAATCCCTAAATCCTGTGGCTTGTTAAAACCCTAATACCTGGATTGGTTTAGGTCGATAATCTTTGCGGTAGATTATCGTCTTGTTGATTGTTCCGATGCGTCAGTTGGTATCAGAGCTGGTTAAATCCAGAGATGGCGCCTAATGACGGTAACAACAACGACATCAACGCAGCTATACTCGCGGCTATTCAGGATGTGCAACGAATATTGGTTGACGTTGTAGCAGAATTACGTGGGTTGTGTTATGATGTCAACCCTAGGACATGGGCAGGGGCTCGTAGAGAACCTGTAGGATAGGTGGACAGACACCACCGTTGTCCGCCGGCCCGGGAAGTGGGTTCAGGTTTCAACGGAGAAGACGCAGTTGCAGTTGGATCCATGAATCAGAATAAAAAATTTCAGAATCAGGGTTTCAACGGAGTAGAGGTTAGTAATAATTTCTTTCCGGAAGGTGGAGTAAAGCTCTAAACGAAACAATTATAGAGCCAATTACTTTTAACCAGGCTTCGGAAGAAGAGAAAAATATTGGTGAATTAGTTGGTGATTTAAGAGTTATTGAAGTGTTGAAAGATGGTGAAGATCTGGGTGTTGTTGATGAAGACACGTGTGGGGTTACTATGGAGGTCGAGAGGTTTCAAAAGTTCCAGCAAGAGTTCGGCCGCACCCTTGCCACGACACGTCCGATCTTGATTGAGCACGGCCGAGGCAAGGCAGCTACCCGACCGTGCACAACCAAGGTTCGACCGAATCTACTCCTTAGCTCGGCTGCACATTTGCACAAAAAGGAGTTTCTACGTTCAATTCCGCGGAAGACTTTGATTTATTCAAAGTATCTTTTTAAGTAGGACGGAATTTTTCAGACAGAACACATGGGTGCAGTACTAACCGGGGCAAAACGGAATAGAGGAGTTCGACACCTATTTACAGAGGGGGTCCGGACTCAGGGTCGAGTCCTTTTTAAGCAGAGGAGAATGATGTAGCACACGTATTATTTATTTTCCTATCTTTATTATTTTCTTTTGTATTTTCGTCATTATTTTTAATAGGTCATTTAAAGAGGGTTTTAGAGTAAGATTAGGAGTGATTTTGCTATTTTTGATTTCTATTAGGTTGCCATATAGGTTAGACTTTATTTTAGGATGTTATTTCTTGTTTTCCAAGTTTTATGGACACTATAAAATAGGCCTAAAGTTGTAATCCGAAAATCAGATTTTTAATTAATAAAAATAAGTTTGGTTTTGCATCTTGTGGGTTTAATCCCTAAAGAAAAACACTAACACCCGTTATTACATATTATGAAACGTACCCTAACGACGTTAAAAAGATAACTAATAAGTAAACGGAAAAAGAAAAACACTAACACCCGTTAAATATATCGTATTTAATAGGGCAAATAGCACATTAGTGCCCGAAAGTTTCATATGAATTGCAATTTAGGTCCTAATGTTCCAATTTTGGCAATTTAGTGCCTAATATTCACATTTTATGGCGAAATGAGTCTTTTTAGATGATAATGGATGGAAGCTAACAGAATTAACGAAAAATCTAACGAGATTATTTAAAACTTGCATTTCTTACCCATAAAGTACAATAATTATTTATGTTGACCCCATTTTGTTAAAAACTTTACAACTCCTAAAATTATATATATATATATATATATATATATATATATATATATATATAATAAAATAATGTACATTTTAATTAACCCAAAAAAAACACATAATAAATATCAAAGTAAAATATTGTTTATCATTTAAAATAATAATTTTTTTGTATAGTAGTGAAAATTATAAAAATAAAAATACCTTACACCAAAGTCATTTATAATTCTAATTCCTTAAGTAAAGGGCTAAAATTATGTTTTTAAAAAAAATGTAAAAGACTAAATTTAGATATTAGTCCATAGATAATAGCCTTAAAAAACATCTTTTAACCTAAATTTGCTTGAAAGGGAAAAATAAAAAAACAAACCTAAACTTCTACCTTCTTTGTCTCTGTTAGAATATATTCCTACAATAGTGAGATATATTCTATATCTTGTTAATATCTTGTTAATATTGTAATTATCATTTTGTTAGTATAGATTACCTTGGTTTACTTAGATAAGAATGAGTTAGCTAGTTTACCTGTGATGGGTTCTTATAATTGTATTGTATTTATACTCATTTGAGTTAGTGAAATAAACACGAAACATATTCTCTTAGAGATGGTATCCGACGCTTAGGTTTAATTCTTCCGCTGCGCCTCAAACCTCTGTCTCCATCTTTTTCTTCTTTTCGTTTCCTCTCATCATCCAATGGGTTCCAAATCCTCCTTCCATCCAGCCCTCGCCGTCTCAAACATCCGAAACCATATCTCGATCACCTTGGAGCTCGAAAGTGGACAATACGCCACTTGGGCAGAAGTGTTTCGAGTCCACGCTCGTTCTTGTAAGGTGCTTCATCATATTGTTCCACCGGCGAAGGGTAAAGAGACGACACCCACAACGGATGAGGAAATTGATCTATGGGAAACCTTGGACTCCACTGTCCTTGGGTGGATTTATTCCACAATCTCGATCGATCTTCTTAATGTTGGTAGTGGTGCCCTAGGCACGTTTAATAAACGCTGTAATTGTTATCATTTATTTCATATCAATAAAGAGATGTTTTGATTATTATTGTTGTTCATGTTTACTTATAATAATCCCCGTCCTTAGTACTTGTTAAGCACTAGTATAAAGGCTAAATGATCATGGGATGATCATGTTAGATTTATGGGTACTTGTTTGGAACAAGGTACTGGACATGACCCGCTGTATGAGATTTATGTCATGGTCTATGTCATACATATATCTCATATTAGTTATGTCATTTGAATCCTTAGACATGAAGTTATTATAGTCTTCCACTTGATGAACATTGTGTTTGACATATTCAAACGCTACCTTAACACGGTAGTTATACAGGGTATGATTGGCATAATCGGATTCCCGTTGGGAAGAATAATAAGCTAAATGGATTTGTCCCTCCACGGAGAGATGTCAAGCTTGGGCCCCTCGAAGGAATGATGTTGATGAAATGTTCGGCCGGACTCAAATGGATTGATTGGATCAATAGCATTTGAATTATCAACATATTCGGAATCGAGAAAGTATTGAACAAAACAAGTTGACTGTTTGGCCATGACTTGTGTTCAATGACATCGTGGACAAAGGGATTGTGACATATTCTAAAGGAATGCGAACTTGTATCTAGTTATACTATTTGGGTAGGTATGACGGTTTGCTAGAACCTAATCATATCTTATGGGATCATGTTTGAGCCCATTGCCAACTTAGTATAATCCTAGAGGGTCACACACAATAGAACGAATCTTAAATAAAAGGACTATATTGGAATTTAGGGTCGGAGGACTTCCAAGGAATTTCTGGAAAGTTCTGGGCCTCCTGGTCAACCAAGCGGGCGCTTGGGTTGCACCAGGCGGGCGCCTGAACAAGCTAGAAAAGAATTGGACTTTCTGTCCAAATGAGCGGGCGCTCGGGGGGTACCAGGCGGGCGCCCGGTATGCCGGTTTGAAATTTCCTAATTCGATTAGGAATGGTTTTTGACACAAGTTACCTATTTGGAATAGGTCTTAATTGTGTATAAAAACACCAATTCGGCCAGACCATAGGGATAAGTGCTTTTGTGAGTCTCAAAGAGTTTGAGAGAGATTTTATTTTGTTCTAAGATATCATTGATTGAGGAACAAAATAATTCACAAAATAAATTCCATATAGTTCTTTATTAAATAGTGAAAGCGTGTTTTACAATTATTGGTCTAGCAACCAAGATCAAAGAAGCTCCTTTGATATTCGTTCGAAGTGTGGATACCGCTAGAGGGTGAAAATCATCATCTTCAAAAGTTCGTGTTCAAGCTTTGTGATCGTGATCAAGTCTTCAAATCTCCACCAAAGACCAAGAGAAAATTTGATAGCCATCAAGGGTTAGTTATTCCTTTATTCATCATGTTGTATTTGATTTAATCATATGAACGGATCCATGGCTTTGGGTTTCTTAAAATTTTAATTGCTATATTCCGCTGCGCATGTTACTTGGAAACCCAACAGTGGTATCAGAGCCCGGTTCATGTTGATTAATTCAATACTTGGATCATGTTGTGTGTATATAAATTGTTTATGTGCCAAGCATGATATGAATATTGGATTATATGATGTTTATGTGTTTTGTGATTTTATGTGGTTTATTGTTTTGCAACTTTAATCGCACGATTCAATCGCAATAAAAATTATGGTGGATTCTGAATTATTTCGATTATTGATTTTGATTGGATCAAAGTTTTAATAATCGGGGAAAAATAATTTTGAGACAAAATTTTCGAACTTTAAAATTCCATACTATTCTGGCCATTCAAGCGGGCGCCTGGTCTTTTGCAGGTGGGCGCTCGGTGGTCAAGATTTGTTCTGATTTTGGTTAAAATCTGAATATGAAATTTTCGATAAATTCGACAAAACCAGTAACAGAACCAGTCCAGACTTGTTGATCTGGAATGTGTTTTGGGTAGTTGGTTTGTGTGTGGATTTTGGGGTTTGATTTTCCTATTTGTTTTAGTCTTGTGATTCCTAGATTGGTTCAAGTTTTGGATGGCTAATCTGCGTTCATCGAGATTGTGTTTTCCAAAATTGATCGCAATCAAAGTTTCAAAAATAAAACGAAGTTAGAATTATGAAGAGTTCATAATTGCTAAAATTGAGAAACAAAGTTCTTGGTTCAATGATTGGAGATCCATGTGGAATTGTGAATGCAATTGGCCTACGTTCATCGAGACCATCTATTGCTTAGTTTCGGCCACATGGACTACTTTCTTGGTTTCTTGAATTAGTGCGGGATTGTGGTTGCCTAATGGCTTAGTTCGACCGCGCTTCTTGTTGTCTTGATTTGGAGATAATAACCAAAGTTGAAATAGTCTCATCCTCATAATTATAGAGAAACTAATGACACATAAATATCATGCTTAAATTAATGGAGATTAATTTAGTGGCTAAACTTGATGTGTAACATGTTTATATTATGTGCTCATAAATGTGTTATATGCTATATGTGATGAACCTTCAAAGAAAGTTTTAAGTCTTTTATTGCCATGCCATGATTAAAACACTTGTTAGTACATGAGTGATTTTAATGTAGATTCGCCCTAGCGAGATGCATTAAATTTGTTTATGTATGAGCAAGATAGATAGTGTGGGCACGCCCTAGCGGGACACATTAACTGTGCGTTTAAAATGGTTAGACTTAATTGGGCGTCAAAACAGTTTTGGGCCTAGGCAAAGATGAGGTTTAACATGCTTTTTGAAATTTGATTTCTTAAAGAATCTCATAAAAGGAACTAAGAGTCATATGAGATATGATTGACAAGAGTTGTCTACCTAATTAATTTGATTTTGTGTAATCCGCCTTAGCGGACTTGAAATTAAATTAAAGTTGGATCTTAACCCATTTAAATTATATTATACATTGGATGTATATGAAGGTTATATAATTTAGTGGGAGTATTTTGTTTGAAAAATACATTATTTATCTCTTTAATGAAAATCGGTACTTATTAAATTTTGGAAATTTTTTGCATATTTGTAGATAATGACTAATAACACTCAATCCATGTCATTGCGATCGATCCTTGAGAAGGATAAACTCGAAGAGAATGGTACAAACTTTATGGATTGGATCCGTAACATAAGAATTGTTCTTAGGCAAGAAGATAAGTTGTACATTCTCGATGGGCCTCTCCCCGCTGAACCACCGCCTACTGCCCCTAGGGTAGAAAGAGACAATTACAAGAAACATCGTAATGATTCTAGAGATGTAAGTTGTCTCATGCTTGTTGCTATGTGTTCAAAACTCCAACAAAGTTTGGAACATTTGGAAGCCTATGAGATAGGCGTGGAGTTGAGAACCATGTTTCAAGAGCAAGCTAGGCAAGAGAGGTACAAGACCATTGTTGCATTCACTACTAGTAAAATGAATGAAGGGCAACAAGTGAGTCCTCACTTTCTTAAAATGAAAGGTTATGTAGAGCACCTTGAGAAACTTGGCTATCCAATCCCATTGGAGCTAGCCACGGATCTCATTCTTAATTCATTGCCTAAAAGTTATAATCAGTTTGTAATGAATTATAACATGCATGGAATGGATAAGAATCTCTCTGAGTTGCATGGGATGCTCAAAACTGCAGAGATGAAAATTGTGGAGAAAGGTTCTCCCGTGCTCTTGGTTCATGATGGGAAGAAGCCTGGTGCCAAAGGCAAGGGTAAGGCAAAATTTGTCAAACCCAAGATAAGCAAGGCAAAGGTTGCCAAGGCTTCTGAGGCAAAACCTGATTCACAAAAGGATGCAATCTGTTTCCATTGTCAAGAAATTGGTCATTGGAAACGTAATTGCAAGGCTTTCTTGGAAGAGCAAAAGAAGAAAGGTATCTATATGATAGATATTCTCCTTTCTACCACTGATTCTTGGGTATTGGATACCGGATGTGGTTCTCACATTTATCTAAATGTGCAGGGACTAAAGAATAGGAGACTGCTTAAAGAAGGTGAAGTAAATCTACGTGTGGGAAATGGAGCAAGAGTTGCTGCATTAGCCGTAGGGACTTATGAAGTCACTTTACCTTCCGGATTAATTCTTGCTTTGAACAATTGTTATTATGTTCCGGATTTAAGCAGAAATATTATTTCAATTTCTTGTTTGGATAATGAAGGTTTTAAGTTTCTTATTGAGAATAAGAAATTTTCTATTTATTTAAATGATGTGCTTTATGGTATTGCTAATTCATTTAATGGCCTTTATATCTTGGATGTCAAGAATGAAAATAATGTCTATCATGTAAATAAGAAATCTAAACCTAATGATGTAAATCATACTTATTTGTGGCATTGCCGTCTTGGTCATATTAATGAGAAGCGTATCTCAAAACTCCATGGGGACGGACTTTTGGGTTCATGTGACTTAGAGTCATATGATACTTGTGAGTCGTGTCTTCTTGGAAAAATGACTAAGACACCTTTTACCAAGTTGGGTGAAAGGGCAAGCGACTTATTGGGGTTGATACATTCCGATGTATGCGGACCATTAAGTAGCAATGCTAGGGGAGGATTTCAATACTTCATAACCTTCACTGATGATTATAGTAGATTTGGGTATGTTTACCCAATGAAACATAAAAGTGAAGCATTTGAGATATTTAGAATATTTCAAAATGAAGTAGAAAAACAACTTGGCAAAAGTATAAAGGCACTTCGATCAGATCGAGGTGGTGAATACTTAAGTCAAGAATTTGACGATCATCTAAAGAATTGTGGAATAGTTTCACAATTGACTCCGCCCGGAACACCACAATGGAATGGTATGTCTGAGAGGAGAAATCGGACTTTGTTAGACATGGTTCGATCAATGACGAGTCAAGTTGATCTTCCAATATCCTTTTGGGTTACGCCCTAGAAACCGCTGCTTTCACACTAAATCAAGTTCCAACTAAATCGGTTCCAAAGACTCCATATGAGATGTGGAGTGGAAAGAAACCTAGTTTATCTTTCATGAGGATTTGGGGTTGCGAAGTTTATGTCAAGAGACTTATCTCTGACAAACTAGCACACAAATCTGATAAATGTATTTTCGTGGGATATCCTAAGGAAACTAAAGGATATTACTTTTACAACCGAGAGGACAACAAAGTGTTTGTTCCCCGAACTGGTGTCTTTCTAGAGAAAGAGTTTCTCTCCAAAGAAATCAGTGGGAGTAAAATAAAACTTGAAGAAATTCGAGACCCAGAAAATAACAGTGAACCAATAGTGGAACAAGAACAAGAACCACAAGGAGTTGTGGAACCTGTTCAAAATACACAAGCATCTCGCAGATCTAGTAGGTTACGATCCGAGCCCGAGAGATATGGATTTCTCGTAACGGATAGTAATGAGGTAGAAATCATTGAGAATGATGAATCGTCAACCTACCAAGAGGCGATGTCTTCTCCTGATTCGGACAAGTGGCTTGGAGCCATGGAATCCGAATTGCAATCCATGCAAGACAATCAAGTTTGGAATTTGATTGATGCGCCCGAAGGTGTAAAAACCATAGGATGCAAATGGGTCTTCAAGAAGAAGACTGACATGGATGGGAAGGTGCATACTTACAAAGCTAGGCTTGTAGCGAAGGGTTATAGGCAAGTTCATGGTATTGACTATGATGAGACCTTTTCACCCGTAGCAATGATCAAGTCTATAAGAATTTTGCTTGCCATTGCCGCATATCATGACTATGAAATATGGCAGATGGACGTCAAAACCGCTTTCCTGAATGGAAAACTCCAAGAGGATGTGTATATGACACAACCAGAAGGTTTTGAACAAGATTCTAAGGTATGCAAATTGCAAAGATCCATCTATGGATTGAAGCAAGCTTCAAGGAGTTGGAATCTCCGTTTTGATGAATCGGTCAAAGAGTTTGGTTTCATCAAGAACGAAGATGAGCCTTGTGTATACAAGAAGATTAGTGGGAGCATAGTGCTATTCCTTATTTTATACGTGGATGACATATTGCTCATTGGAAACGACATTCCTACACTTCAGTCTGTGAAGACTTGGTTAGGAAAGTGCTTCGCAATGAAAAATATGGGTGAAGCCGCATATATACTTGGCATTAAGATCTATAGAGATAGATCAAGGAGGCTACTTGGTTTAAGCCAAAGTACATACATTTACAAGGTCATTAGAAGATTCCGTATGGAAAATTCCAAGAGAGGCACCTTGCCCGTGTTACATGGAGTTTCTCTCAGCAAGACTCAATGTCCTAAGACAAACGATGAGCGTGAGAAAATGAATGATGTTCCATATGCTTCGGCAATTGGGTCCATCATGTATGCCATGATTTGTACTAGGCCGGATGTATCTTATGCTTTGAGCATGACAAGTAGATACCAATCCGACCCTGGCGAAAATCACTGGATAGCTGTAAAAGCGATTCTTAAGTACTTGAGAAGAACTAAAGACTCCTTTTGGTCTACGGAGGAATGGAAGATGATCTCGTTGTAAATGCTTACACGGATGCAAGCTTCCAAACCGACAAAGATGATAGCCGATCGCAATCGGGTTTTGTGTTTATGTTAAATGGTGGAGCTGTAAGATGGAAGAGTTCCAAGCAAAGTACAACCGCTGATTCTACAACAGAAGCTGAGTATATTGCTGCATCGGATGCTGCAAAGGAAGCTGTTTGGATTAAGAAGTTCATAACTGAACTTGAAGTGGTTCCTAGTATTGCTAATCCAATAGACCTTTATTGTGATAATAATGATGCTATTGCTCAAGCAAAGGAACCAAGAGCACATCAGAAATCCAAACACATACTTAGGCGTTTTCATATCATTCGAGAGATCGTTGATAGGGGAGACGTAAATATATGCAGAGTACCTACTGATGACAATGTTGCAGACCCGCTAACAAAGGGACTTCCACAAGCTAAACATGATGGTCATGTTAGGTCCATGGGTATTAGATACATGGGAGATTGGGCCTAGGGCAAGTGGGAGATTGTTGGTAGTGGTGCCCTAGGCACGTTTAATAAACGCTGTAATTGTTATCATTTATTTCATATCAATAAAGAGATGTTTTGATTATTATTGTTGTTCATGTTTACTTATAATAATCCCCGTCCCTAGTACTTGTTAAGCACTAGTATAAAGGCTAAATGATCATGGGATGATCATGTTAGATTTATGGGTACTTGTTTGGAACAAGGTACTGGACATGACCCGCTGTATGAGATTTATGTCATGGTCTATGTCATACATATATCTCATATTAGTTATGTCATTTGAATCCTTAGACATGAAGTTATTATAGTCTTCCACTTGATGAACATTGTGTTTGACATATTCAAACGCTACCTTAACACGGTAGTTATAAAGGGTATGATTGGCATAATCGGATTCCCGTTGGGAAGAATAATAAGCTAAATGGATTTGTCCCTCCACGGAGAGATGTCAAGCTTGGGCCCCTCGAAGGAATGATGTTGATGAAATGTTCGGCCGGACTCAAATGGATTGATTGGATCAATAGCATTTGAATTATCAACATATTCGGAATTGAGAAAGTATTGAACAAACAAGTTGACTGTTTGACCATGACTTGTGTTCAATGACATCGTGGACAAAGGGATTGTGACATATTCTAAAGGAATGCGAACTTGTATCTAGTTATACTATTTGGGTAGGTATGACGGTTTGCTAGAACCTAATCATATCTTATGGGATCATGTTTGAGCCCATTGCCAACTTAGTATAATCCTAGAGGGTCACACACAATAAAACGAATCTTAAATAAAAGGACTATATTGGCATTTAGGGTCGGAGGACTTCCAAGGAATTTCTGGAAAGTTCTGGGCCTCCTGGTCAACCAAGCGGGCGCTTGGGTTGCACCAGGCGGGCGCCTGAACAAGCTAGAAAAGAATTGGACTTTCTGTCCAAATGAGCGGGCGCTCGGGGGGTACCAGGCGGGCGCCCGGTATGCCGGTTTGAAATTTCCTAATTCGATTAGGAATGGTTTTTGACACAAGTTACCTATTTGGAATAGGTCTTAATTGTGTATAAAAATATCAATTCGGCCAGACCATAGGGATAAGTGCTTTTGTGAGTCTCAAAGAGTTTGAGAGAGATTTTATTTTGTTCTAAGATATCATTGATTGAGGAACAAAATAATTCACAAAATAAATTCCATATAATTCTTTATTAAATTGTGAAAGCGTGTTTTACAATTATTGGTCTAGCAACCAAGATCAAAGAAGCTCCTTTGATATTCGTTCGAAGTGTGGATACCGCTAGAGGGTGAAAATCATCATCTTCAAAAGTTCGTGTTCAAGCTTTGTGATCGTGATCAAGTCTTCAAATCTCCACCAAAGACCAAGAGAAAATTTGATAGCCATCAAGGGTTAGTTATTCCTTTATTCATCATGTTGTATTTGATTTAATCATATGAACGGATCCATGGCTTTGGGTTTCTTAAAATTTTAATTGATATATTCCGCTGCGCATGTTACTTGGAAACCCAACACTTAATACTATCCTTGAGCCAGGCTGTACGGCGATGGCGGCATGGGATCGTCTTCTTGATATCTTTCAAGATAACAAGAACTCTAGGGCGGTCACACTCGAACAGGACTTCTCTCGCACCCTCATGGAGTCGTTTCCAAATGCCTCTTCCTATTGTCAGCACTTGAAGACACTTGCAGATCAATTGAAAAATGTGGGTGCCTTGTTTCGAACGACCGCCTTGTGTTACAAATGGTAGCGGGACTTACAGAGGCCTATAATAGAGTGGCCACTCTTCTACGACAGAGCAACCCACTTCCACAGTTTGCCCAAGCACGCTCCATGGTCACACTCGAAGAAGCAGGTTTACAGAAGAAGGCCTCCACCGCGAGTGCCATGGTTGTCTGAGAGCCGCCTGCATCAACGCCTCCTGTTCTTTTCTATACTGGTGCACCTACTCCTAATATGGGTGCTCCTCGTTCTCAGCCTAAAGGGAATGGTAAGAACAAAGGTAAGAACAAAGGGGGCAAAGGTTCCGGTACTGCAACAGGGGGTCTTCGCCATGGCCGAACAACAATTGGGGCAATCCCCAGCCAACTGTCGGCCAGCAGCAGCAGCAACAACATTGGGGCGTGGGGTTGGGATGGCCTTGGGCCATACCTCCGTGTCCATACCCTGCCCAGCTCGGTTCATGGCCTAGGGCCGCTGCTCCTCTACCTCGACAACAGACTGGGGTTCTCGGTCCTCGCCTGAATCAGGCCTATGTTACAACCACTACTCCATCTTCTACAGATATTGAGGGGGCGATGTACACACTCGGCCTAACTCCACCTCCCCAACCTTCGTGGCTCATGGACACGGGAGCCACATCTCATGTGACATCGTCGTCAGGTACTCTCACGTCTTATCACAATATGAGCAACTTCATTGTCCAGTTCAACGTGCGACTCTAGTTTATTGTGACAATATTAGCGTTATCTACCTCTCTGGGACCCAGTTCAACATCAACGGACAAAACACATTGAAATGGACATTCATTTTGTTCGGGATAAGGTTGCAAAAGGGGAGGTCCGGGTTCTTCATGTTCCGTCCCGTTATCAGGTTGCTGATATTTTCACAAAAGGGTTGCCCTTGGTTCTGTTTGAAGATTTTCGTTCCAGTCTCAATGTTCTTCCTCCTCCGGTTGTTTCAACTGTGGGGGAGTGTTAGAATATATTCCTACAATAGTGGGATATATTCTATATCTTGTTAATATTTGTTAATATTGTAATTATCATTTTGTTAGTATAGATTGCCTTGGTTTACTTAGATAAGAATGAGTTAGCTAGTTTACCTGTGATGGGTTCTTATCCTTGTATTGTATTTATACTCATTTGAGTTAGTGAAATAAACACGAAACATATTCTCTTAAAGTCTCCTTCCCCCCACCCCACCCACCCTCACACACACACCAGCCACCGGCCACCTTCACATCTCTTCTTCTCCCATGCTTTCTCTTACTCCCACAACGCCAACTTGCTTTTCTGGGTAAGAAATGCAATTTTTAAAGAACCTCGTTAAATTTTTCGTTAATTTCGTTAGCTTTCATCCATGACCATCCAAAAAAGACCCATTTCGCCATAAAAGTTGAACATTAGGCACCAAATTGCCAAAATTGGAACATTAAGACCTAAATTGCAACTCATGTGAAACTTTAGGGCACTAATGTGCTATTTGGCCTATTTAATATTCGTCACCCTATTTAATGGGTTTACAAGCCTTCTTCCTTACCCGTCACACTCTCTAGTCCGCCACCAACCAATACCAAATCACTGCCACATCAACCAAATCACCACCATCCTTCTCCCACCAAAAACAGAATTTAAGTCCAACATATCTACAACTCTAATCCACCATAGGCCACCTCAAAATAAAATAAAAATAAAAAAAAGTAAAAAAAAAGAAAGTAAAAACAACAAAAAAAACCCAAATCTGGGAAATGGGTTCTTCTAAATTAAACAAATCTACACAAAGATCAATCTCTATCTTACCAGATCTACCCCAAAATTCGAATATGTCTTCCCATTTATGTCCAATTCGGTCAATGGTCAAACCCAGCAATTTCAAGCCCAAATAGCCACCATTTCGTCAACGAAATCGGACACCACTACTGCAAATCGTCTTTGTCTCCGTAATTGCGACAATCTGGGTTTTCAAATTCGATGCCTAGGGTTCACTTCGATTTGTCTAGGGTTTGAAATTTTCAATTTTTATTTGAATTTGCGTTCTATTTGCCTAGGGTTAGAAATTTCCAGTTTTGATTTGAGTATGTGTTCGATTTAGGGTTTGATTTTAGGTTTTCTGTGTTGGAATTTTCGGATTCACTTTTGGTGTTCGTCGACCATTGCATTTGGTTTGAAATTGGGAAAACTCAAGGATGAAGCTGAAATGATGATGAAGATGAAATGGGTATTACTTCAGTCGCGGATGTTATTTTATTTAATAAGTTGATTCATTCCGTTAGTAAAATTTAACGTCATCCAACTTGGTTACCTTGTCTGTAACGAGACTCAAAAGTACGTTACTTTATATTGTCAATACATAGTATCTTACCTTTTGTGCAAACTAATGTGTAGTATGTTCTATGTTCTTGTAAATATTCCGATGTAAATGTATGATCCTTGTATTTTTTTTTTTTTTATCTTTCAAAGGTTTCCTACTCGTAGTGCATGTGTTAAGTTCTTTCATTTACGATATAAAAATATATTTCCATATTTGTGATTGCAGTCATTTCAACTATTGACATATTCCTAAAAATCCAATGTGAACTACAACAGATTCATTTTTAATCTGAGCGGTCCGTAAAAGAAAATCAGGAACTGCTCTTACCCACGGTTTCTCTCTTTCTCCCTTGTCTCCCTCAAATCTTCCATTGACGAATCTCTAAGTTTTTATTAAAATTTGTGTTTACCCCAGATTTGAATTTAGATTTAGATAGAGATCACTCTCTTTAAATCTACTTCCAGATCTGGTTGTTTTCTGCTTTTGTTCCTTAGATTTTTCGTTTTATATTTTAAATAAATGACGAGGAATATTGTTGATATGGTGTTTGATCTTTTGTGTTCTCTCCTTTGTGATAGCCTTTTGTATTCTCTCATTTGTGAGAGCCTTTGCATTCTCTCATTTGTGAGAGCCTTGTTTTTTTGTTTTGTTTTCCGATATTCATTGTGGAATCATACGCGGATACAACATGTCTAGGAAAGTTTAGTTGGCGATTTACTACTGCCCAGAAGCCTTGAATTATCGTGTATTCAAAGCTAAATATTTTCCGATTGAGGATTTTGTGAATGCCGATATGTGGCAGTGTTCAAGTTTCGCTTGCAGAGGCATCTGTATATTCCAGGGTATTATTAATAGACGTACAAGGTGAAAGATTGAGAATACTAGTACAACTTTATGCACAAACACCTTTCGTCATCACTCTTTTTACATTTCATGTGTAATTCTAAATGCCATTGTAATGACTGATGATATTTGGGTTGAGCCTCTAATAGTAGAGAGCGTACTCATACTTTTGTCCTTTTGCCCTTAATTTATTTAATGCAATAGTAATTTAGTTTGGAAAAAAAAAAAAAAAAAAACCTACAACCGATTCATTCTATAAAAAAATTGCGATACAAGGCAAATATAAAGTAACCAAATATAAATTGAACATATAGATATAACGTGAGATGACTGTTTACATATCGAGATTTCTCCCATTGACCCTTAAATCATGGCGCGTCTAATGTTTTCTCTGAGTCTTTTGCTGACTTACCTCCTCTTGTTCTTGTTTCCTAACACTAAAGTGAAATAAAATAGAATCCTAAACAGAAAGCCATAAGCTACAATAATCAAGATGCTGCTCCATTTACTCAAATCTGTAACCGCTTGTTGCTTCAATACATCTACGCCCGTAGTCAAGCAAGTAGTTCCGGTAACATTCATTCCGAACATGCCACTTAAAGTCTGCAACGCCTCCTCTTTCAAGCCAACTGGCGCAATACTCAGTGGTGTATAGTCAAAGATCTGCACGCCCTTTGAGAAGCAATTCTGAGGATCACCAAACTCGTTTTGCAACAACGCTTGATACGGGTATTTCATAATAGACAAGTAGTGAAAAAGAATCATGTAGCCTGGTATTTGATCCTGAGTTAGAAAGAAACCACAAAAGAGGTAAAAGTAGGACAGACTACCAACGACCACGATCAAACCGACCACAGGTCCCATGAGAATACCTGATAAAAATGTGACGTACGAGTTTCCAGCCCAATAGGAAGCCATAATAGTCAGAACATAAAAGAGAAACCCTGAAAGCCCACCACCCATTCCCACGGTCCAAAACGTTACTACGGTGAGTGCAAATGAGACAGTTGCAAGATGTGGCATTGCAACCATTGCATGGGAGACAACATAAGAGGATAGACGATATGTATTACTAGCTGTCTCTCTTGTAATTATGCTCCGCTCAAGTTGCAGATTTGGTAACGCTTGACAACACGAGTAAAAGACGGTGCTTAGGACGGAAAAGAAGAAAGATAGCCTCTTCATGATGCCTTCAGGAGAATTATTCAAGTGCCAAAATATTCCCGCAAAGAGAACTCCTGTTAGTGTGACTGTCATGAAGAACGTAGCGAATTCCTCTGGGGCCCGCTGTGATATGATGACTGAACGCCTAAATAAGACCGATACTTCATTCAAGAAAGTATTGGCAAATGTAGGCACCACAGCAGTTTGAGAGACAACCTTAACTGTGGGAGAAAGTTTTCTTGAACTCTTCAAGTTAAGACATGACCTATTGAATGCTACTAATGTGCGAATGCCTTCAGGAGAATCTTGAAGCTCCTGGATGAGATCTAGAGCAAACTCGGCCCAATTTTCGTTTACTGGTATTGGGTGCCCAAAATCTGCGAAAAAAGATGTTATATTTTCGAGGGGCCAGAATAAATCATTTGTCCATGAGATAATAGTAAGATATGGTCTAAAATGCCAAGAATCCGAGAACTTGGTTGGTGAATGGACAAGATGACCATACTCCCACTCTTTGCAATTCTTTGTAAGATCTTTACTACTGTGTATGCACAAGTGGAGTCTAGCCCTGAAGTTGGCTCATCGAGGAGCAAAATGGATGGCCGAGATATGATCTCGACACCTATAGAAACACGACGTCGTTCGCCTCCCGAAACGCCCCTACGTACTTCATCACCGATGATGGTTTTTGTTGCATTTTCGAGGCCTAGCTGATGGATAAGATCCTTGACTCTTTGGCTCTTTTCAATCTTTGATAAAGTTGATGGGAGCCTGAATTCTGCTGCAAACATTAGGGTTTCTTCAACAGTTAGCATCGGGTATAAAACATCATTTTGCATTACATACGATGAGATAGATTTGAGCTTCTGCGAATCCAAGTGCTCTCCGTTGAGATATATGTTTCCTTTTAGACTTTCTTTCGATATCCTGTTGGCTAGTGCATCTAGGAACGTAGTTTTTCCTGATCCACTAGAGCCAAGCACAGCGAAGATCTCTCCTCCTTTTGCTTCACCAGATACGTCGTTTAAGAGGACTTTTGTATGAGAGGATGAGTTTACGCTATAACTGAGGTTACAAAATGATAATATGAGTGGGCTGAGGCTACAAAATGATGATATAAGCGGTACGGAGGGAGCCTCATGTCTGATTTCTTGCATTTCCATAATTACAGAAGGAAATGTTCGGAGAGGGAAGTTGTTGGGAGAGAGATAGAGAAATAAAATGTGCACCAGTTTTCGGTACAATTAAATGGCTTAGTTGCTTAGATGGGCCACAGAAATCGATGAGTTGACATTATGTAGAATTGATGGCTGAAGCACATGAAAGATTTTGAAATCCACAAAGGAAATTTGGAAACATAGAAAAATGGTTCAATTTTCAGTCCCCCATAACACTTTTGCCATTGAAGGGAATATCATTATAAAACCAAGCTGAGTTTTGTGTTATACAAATGCGGAAACTGATTGAACACACCACAAACAAAGTAATAAATGAGACACAAACTTTTACGTGGTTCGGAGAGGTTCTCCTATATCTACGGGAGTCAACCAAACTTACTATATCAAATTGATTACAAAGTGTTTAAAAAATGTGTCTCTAGCTCACGCTCTTCTAACACTACAAATGTGTCTCTTTCTCAATGTGTTTCTCACACTAACCATTCAACCTTTGTCAAAATGGTATTTACAAGGAGTAATTATAGGCACAAAATTTCGGTAGTTAATGATGTATCAAGAAAGGGATAAAACATTAGCCAATATATAACAATCTCCACCTTGACAAACGATCCCAATCATATAACCTGTTTTGGTTGTCACCTACATAACTTGTTACTTTTCTGTCCAGATAACCGACTATTTTTTCGTCCAATGTGTTTAGGTCTAAGAAAATGCTCAAATTTATCTCGAGTAACGAGCTTCATGACTCATGAGCATATCAGTATGCTTGTCAGGCGTTCCAATTCTCAATAATCAAATGTCACCTTCATTAACAATTTCTCAAACAAAATGAATAAAAAAACATCAATATGTTTCATCTGGGTATGATGTATTCGGTTATTCGAATTGAAAAAAAAAAAAAAAAAAGCACTCTGGCTATCCCAAAACATAGCAACAGGGTTTTGATAAAGAGGCTTTGACCAATAAGTCATTTGTCCAGATGAAAATGACCAATAAAACTAGACATTTTCATAACTCTCCAATAAGTCCCTTGGAATTTTGTTAGACCATTTTACCCTTGAAGCACGCACGGTTGCTTTCCAGCGCTAAGCGTGTTTTGTACCTACGCTTTCATCCTATCTCCCTACTTTCTCTCTCCTCTTTCTCTCTCTTTCTTTTTTCTTTTCCCCTCAAAATTTTATAATGCAATTTCTCAAAATCTGAACATCGAAAAAATAATTCGAAACCACCGTTTTAATCGTGTCGTCAAAGACGAATCAAACAAGTACACTCAACCTACGATTCAAATTTTGAAAATAAAAATTCCAGTTGTGTGATTCGCAATTGTGTGATTTCACAGTTGTGTAATTACACAATTGTGTGATTTTACAGTTGTGCCATTTATTTCATCTTCCACTTGTAAAATCATTTCTCAACTGATTTCACAGTTATATGATTTTAATGTTGTGTGATTTCACAGTTGTGATTACTCAATTTCTTAGATTTTAAATTAAAAACTAAGATATTCATTTCTTATTTTGTTCATAATTGATTCTAAAAAACTGATAAATTGATCTCTCAATTTTTTACATTTGATACTCAATTTCTCAATTGTTTTAAAAGTATATTGATATAACTGTTGTGTGATTTCACGATACTGTAATTTCCCATTTGTGTGATGTTATATGCTCTTTTAACAATTGATAAATCAATTAATTAGTTGTTTAAAGTTAAATATATAGTTAATAAATATAGTTAATAAATATATTGACACATACCTTTTAAACAGTAGTTAACTCAATTTATCACTTATGTCTCACTTGTAAACGTTGAAAAATTCATTTATCAGTTGTTTAAAGTTAAAAAAAAAAAATAGTAACCACAACTTTATATAAAAAACTGATAACTAAATTTCTCAATTATTCAAAATTTCACACTTGTTCAAATTTTTTAAAAAATGAGCAAACATCTTTAAATAATTAAAAAAATCAAATTTGCTCCGTCTCAAAATGAATGTTAAAAATAAAATCAAATATGCTCTTAAAAAGAAAATTTATGTTTTTTAAACATTTATTTTGGGACGGAGAATATATATATATATATATATATATATATATATATATATATATATATATATATATATATATATATTTATATATAGGGTCGCGCTCCTGTGAGAACCATTTTATATGAGAACTGGGAGAACCAATCATAACCATTAGATTAGAAAAATAAAATCAAGGGTACAGATGTTAGATACGTTGGATACACTTGGATACATTAGTTAATTTTCGAAAAACAATTGGATACATTAGTTTTTAACATAGTGTATCTAAGTGCAACACTTAGATATAATACTTATTAACCTATTGTATCCAAGTGTAATATCGAATTTTTTGTAATGTATCTAAGTGTATCAATTGTATCTAACATATGGACCCTTGATTTTTTTTTTCTAATCTAATGGTTATGATTGGTTCTCACGGTTCTCACGATATTTAGGTTCTCATATATATATATATATATATATATATAATAAAATAAAAAAACCAAAATTTCCAAGGTTCTTCATCTTCAGTTTCTCCTCGGCTGTGTGAGAGGAACACTAAAATCCATAAACACATTACTTCCACACATCTTATACATGACAGCAACGTAGACTTGGAGCAATAATTAGTCAGGCGAGAAAGATCCTGAGATAAGGAATCTCATCAAGAATGGCAGCAACACCTCTTTTCTTTGTTCATCTGGTTAGGTCATCATCATACTCTTCAATAGTATTGTAGTTTTTTATTCTGGTATCATCAAGTTTCATGTCCTTCAAAATCTCAAGGACAAAAGAGTCCTCCTGGTACCCAATACTCTCTCATTCCTCACTAAATCGTTAACATCTATAAATTCTGGTTGAAACTTCTGAGGACGGCCTTTCGTTTGGAACTTTGACCGGAGATGAAATTGATCGATGCCGTCAGAGTTGAAGACAAAAGAAGATGGGGAGAGAGAAAAATCACGACAGAGAAAAGAGGGGCTAGGGTTTGCGGCGATTTGGGGAGGAGAGCGTCACAATATATGTGTAGGACAAGGAGGGTAGTTTTGCCATTTATAATTATAGTAAGGACTCTATGGGAGTTTTGATTTCAACTCAGGGATCTTAAGGTAAAAAAAATTGTTGTTTTTATTGGCAAATTCCACCGCATCCCAGGGATTTATTGGTAAAAATCCCTTTGATAAATAACAAACTTACTCACCGACTCATATAACTAAATAGCTTCTTTGAAAGCTTTGGTAAGTGCCATATAGTCTGCTTTGATTGTGGATAGTGCAACTGTGGACTAGAGTGTAGAACACCAACAAATAGGTCCACTAGCCATCAAGGTAAACATATAACCTGTAGTAATTGATGTCAAGGATTAGAGACAGAGATAGTCGAAGCCAATCATACATGGAGAGAGAGAGAATTGATATAAGAGACTCAAATATTATTATTGATGTATGTTGGTGAAAGAACCTGTTCTATTTATACACTTTAAACAGGTAGATGTTAGTTCACAAGAGGCCGACTATCTTGGCAGAGTAGGTCGACTATCTTGATGTGTAGTGTGTGTGTGTTGAGTTATGCAGCGGAATAATAATGAAATAAATAGAAGAAATAAATGAGTAAATGATAAGTGATATGTGTGTGAATAAGTGTGAGTAAATGAGACACAAACACAAAGATGTAACGTGGTTCAGAGTATAGCAACTCTCCTACATCCACGCTTCACTGTCCTCAACAGTGAAGAAGCAATCCACTATAATACTTCGTCAAGAAATTACAATCAATTGCAAGAAAATTACCTCAGAATTTTCAAACCTAATTAGCCTCACTAATTAAGTTATGTACTTGTTGCAAAGTACAGAAAAAGAAAAGAAAAGATTTCACAAGTGTGAGGGTTTGGTGATCTCTAAGATGGCTCTAAAGTAGCTATGTGAGATCTATATTTGCTTATCTATTTTAGCACAGATTTATAAATATCAAGTGTGCTTTTACAATTGAGTTTGCTTAGAAGCTTTAATCAAATTGTATAAAATATGGCCAAGACAGTGGTGTTTTCTTCAGTAGTGTTGAGCTCCTTTTATAGGCTTTTATGTTATATCCGTTTGAGTTCCAACGGTCTTCAACGTCTTGGAAATGCATATGTCAGTCATTAATCTTTGACTGGCATAAAGTATGTGAACAGTGTTTGAGTCAGGTTTGACTTTGACTGGAAGTTTAGTTTGGCAAGAGTGATAAGGTCTGCTATCTTGAAGGTTGGTTATCTCGATAGAGAAGATAGTGGACCTGTAAATACTTGATGATTTCCAGTTAACTTCTTGATAATTCTTTTCAAGTTCATTAATTATTTGTCAAAACACTTAGTTAAGAAACTAGGGTTCTAATAGTTGGTATTTATACAAGAGCTAGTCTCCCATAAGAACACCTATATCCGTCTCTTCTATGAGACGGGTTTTTTGACCCACCCGACCCGACCCATTGAACCGGATCCATGACCCATGGGGTATAACCTGCCACGTGGCAACCACCCATTGGCCAAAAAAACATCAATTTTTTTTTTGAGTTTTTATATTTTTTTTCCGGCTTTTCCGTCGTTTTCGAAAAGTAATAGTTACCATAACTTAATGTAATGACTGTATAGTTTGGCACTCGGGAATGACTGTGTTGGAATGGGCATATGTATCTGGATATCTGAAATTCAGGAATGATTGGAATTTTATATTCTCATTCCCACGCTTGGTATATGCTTATGGCTAAGTTAAAGAATGGAATGAAATTACCATTCCTATGTTTGATTCAAATGTCTACCTAATGGGTAACACATTATCATATTTTCTACAACATGATATAGCAGTTATAAAGTTTCTATTGTCTCACTCACTTCATTTTTTTCAAACCTAATTATAAAAATAAAATCAATAAACTGTGATACAGTTTTTGTATTTGATAACTTGTAATTATTCAGTAATCAATTAAATGTGAGAATAATAATCTTTCTATTTCCAAATAGACCAAAATTTTGCAAAGTGAAAATTGATGTAATTGAGGAATTTCAGAGAGCCAGGAGATTTGGCAGGGATTGGATTGTGGATGCATTGTTGATGTTAGACAAGTTTAAGATCTGTAGGGGGAGGTAATGTGTTCATGTGTATGTTTATAGATTTACGGTGGGTTGGGGAGAAGTCAAAAAGATGATTGTTTTTCTTACTTTTCAGCTTAGGAGATTTTAAGTTTTTTTTTTTTAAGGAAGATTTTAAAATTTTATTTGAGCCCTACTTCTGGTGCCGCTTCAAAATTAATTCAAGAGATGAAGAAGAAGATGGATATGTGTTCCTGATAAAGATTATCTCATCCATTGGCCGTTGGCTATTTTTTTTGGATCAATAATTTCAGCTTTTAAAGATCACGTGGGAATGGGAACAAGAAACCCACCATAAATTATGGGATTCAAATTACCATGAATAATAGGCATTTGATACCCGTAGAAAGCTAATTCCCTTACTCTTACCCTCTTTAAAAATATACCAAACGGAGATAATTGTTTCTTTGGAATAAAATACCCATTCCCACCCCTAGATTGCTATGTACCATACAAGGCTATAAAGTAACATTGTTCATAAGTAAACATAACACATGTTTTACAAAAACAAAAGCTCGTTTTACCCATTTTTTCAAATGTAATACTAACTATAATTACGTGTAACCCAAACAATATCTAAATGTAATTATCATTTATACTGAAATGTAATAGTGCTTTTGAAAAAATATAATATATTATGTATTTTGATTTAATTTTTTGAAAGAAAGTAACATTTGAAAAGTAACAACTCATATACATGAATGTAATTGTTTGTACAAGTAAATGTAACACTTTAATAAAAGAAATTATAATATATTTCTATAGATAATGTAATACTTTTACATGTAATACTAATCAAGTGTTTTTAGCTCTAAAAATGTAAATTGTTGAATTATTACTTTTTCTATACATGTGTTACAATTATGTATAAGCACTGCTACATACAAGTAACATGTTCGTTACATTTTAGTTGTAATAAGTATTACTTTTGGCAAACGAAGAAGACATAAAAAAAAAAAACACTATTACTTTTCTGTATATATGTATTACTTTTATGTATACAAACTGTTACATATAAGTAACACGTTTGTTACATTTAGTTATAGTAACAATTACTTTTGACAAACCGAAAAAACCAAAAATAATAATATTAAAAAAAAAAAAGGGCCTGTGGGTCATGGATCCGGGTCATGGGTAAAAAATGACCCGTCTCTACTATGAGACGGGTCACGATATTCTCATACAAGTTTTTGTCTTTATACAAGAGGGTGGAATACTCTCCAAGCTATTCTAGTTACATAAGGAAAATGAAACTATACAATAGCAATGCTATTAGGAAACTAAATAATACAATATTAAACCTATTAGGAAAGTAAATAATATAAACACTAGGAAATATAAAATTGTAATTAAAGAAGGATTCCATATCCTTAATATGCCCCCGCAAGATGGACGATCCTTGGATAAGTCCAATCTTAAAAATTGATGAGATGACCGAGTTTCAAGCAAGAAGAAGAATGGTCAAACACGTGTTGTCACCATGTACGTCAACTTATACAAGTAGGAGTTGCACCCCTCACGTGTGAGATTTTTTGTTACGTCGCAGCCACGCCGCTAGACGATTTTACGTTGTAATGACGTTGACTTTACGTCCCAACCACGTCGCAAGACGATTTTACGTTGGAATGACGTTTACTTTGAATGTTTCATTGACTACGTCGCAAGACGATTTTATGTCTCAACGAAGTGTTTTTGGGTTTTTGGTTACTACAATGGCAGAGGTTTGATCGCTACAAAGGCGGAATTGGTGCTACAAAGGCAAAAAGTTGGTCGCTGCAAAGGCGGAATTGGTGCTACAAAGGCAGAAAGTTGGTCGCTACTAAGGCAAAATTGGGTTTGGTTTTTGTTGAAAGAAAAAGATATAAAGAGATGTAGATAAAAAAATATTGTTGAAAAAAAATATGATTTGATAAATATAGAGAGGGAGGGGCTTTTGGCTTAGATGTAGGGGTAACAGGAGGTTTCGGTAGTTGGGAACTTGGGAGGATTTTTATTTTTATTTTTTGGTTGAATTAGATAAAAAGGGAAAAAAATAATGAAGGAAAAAAAAAAGTTGATTTGATAAATGTAGGGATGGTGGGTGCTTTTCTATAAGGCAGAAAAATTAAAGGTGAAATAGTCATAGGGGAAAAGAGTTTGGGAGGATTGAGTTTGGGTTGGTTGACGGTGACAGAGTAGTTGACGGGACGGGAGTGGAGTATTCTGTTTGAAGAGAAGAATTTGAGGGAATTTTGGTAAAAGAAAAAAAAAGGTATGAGGGTTTCGGCCTTGAGATGGACGAGAAGAATGGCTGAGGAAAATCTTTGGGTTTGAAGATGGGTGGTGGAAGCTAGGGTTTTGGCGAATAAGTCCCATTATGGATCATAGCTCTGATACCATGTCAATAATTAGAGACAGAGATAGTCGGAGCCATCATACATGGAGAGAGAGAATTGATATGAGAGACTCAAATATTATTATTGATGTACGTTGGTATTTATACAAGAGGGTGGAGTACTCTCCAAGCTATTCTTGTTACATAAGGAAAAGTAGACTATACAATAGCAATGCTATTAGGAAACTAAATAATACAATATTAAACTTATTAGGAATGTAAATAATATAAACACTAGGAAATATACAATTGTAATTAAAGAAGGATTCCATATCCTTAATAATTGATGCATAACCAAACCCTCAGTAAAGTCTAAGTCCAAATATCCAATTACAAGTTTAACAAGCTCAAGCGTTCGTTTTTTTAAAATTGAGGCCAACTAGGGGTGGAAATGGTTCGGTTTAGCTCGGTTTGGGGTAATTTAGAATCCAAACCGCTATACATCGGTTTGGAGAAATCCCAAACCGAGCTGAACCACAAAATAGTCCAAGCCGAGCTGAGCTAAACCATCACCGTTCGGCTCGGCTCGGTTTGAACCACGGTCTGATTTTACGGTTTAAACCGTCGCTTAAACCGCGGTTTAAACCACAACTCTTACACCATACTATACCACTTAGCACTAGCAAGGACTGTAATCTTAAGTTACAGTGCAAATAAATCTAATAAAAATGACAGCAAAATGGGAAGTAAAATTACAAGAAGAAGCATAAGAGATGAAACTTACTTTTAATCGCTGGAAAATTGAAAGGTCGACCTAGGGTTCAATTAGCAGATGTCTTGATTCTCTTGAATAGGGAGGTCTGCGTAGGAGTGAGATGGAGGAAGGACGTTGGCCGGAGGAATGGCGTCGGTGGGTAGAAGGATGATGGCGGAAGCTAGGTCGTGGCCCATGGGTGAACTGAAGAAGATGAGAGAATGGAGACGATAGGGATGACTGCGGAGAGATTTGTCGATTTGGTGAAAATGAATACTCAGTCGACGATAGGGTATCTCATTTAGGGTTTCCTAAAAAAATCTAACGGTTCATATTAAATCACTAAATTTAATCAATGGTCCATATAAGGGCTCTATGGTTCAGCTAGCTCGGCTCCACGGTTCAGCTCAACGGTTCGGCTCGTGGTTCAGCTCGAAACGGTTCGGCTCGGTTCGGCTTGAAGGGTCAGACCGTGAGCCGAACCGAACCGTGTGGTTTATCAATTTTCGAAACCGAGCTGAACCGCATAAGTTTAAAAACCGAGCTAAACCGCACGGTTTGGCTCGGCTCAGTTTTGAACAGCGGTTTGAGCTAACTATTTCCACCCCTAAGACCAACAGTGTACAAAGAATCCACTTAACAACTTGCCAACGGACTTTCTACCCATTGCTTGTTACATATCAAGCCGGGTGCATACCATAGTATATATCAAAGCACCTACGGTATTTGCATATGGAACTTAGCCAATTTTACTTTTCTCCTCATAAGAATTGGGGTACCGCTTCTGTATTCTCGCTAATTTCAAATACTCCTTCTCAAAGTCCATTGAAAGTCAGCCTTCAATTTATCTACATTCATGTGATGCAATCAAGAAATCATCAACATATACAAGAGCAAATAAATAAAGGAACCATCTCTGAATCTTCAAACACACACACATTGGTCAAACTATCTTGAAATGTAGTCATGCTTTACTATGAATTGAACAAATATCTTATACTACCACTGTCAACGAGACTTCTTAAGTCCATACAAGGACTTTCCAATTTGCAAGCCCAAAATCAAGGGAGCAACCAATGGCAATTATAATATTCAGTTAGATGAATGTTTTACAAGTGGAGACTATATCTCATTGTGAACCCTTTGTTTTGAGCGAATACCAAAAGTGTCATCCTTCTTAGCGAAAACATACTTGCACCAAATTAATTTCTTATCATTAAAAAGTTGCACGAAATCCCAAAGTCTGATATTTCTTCAAAGACTTTATTTCGTCAGACAATTTCCTCATGCCATCTTGACACATCGGCCTCATTCAATCTTGTTTTCGACGCTTGTTCTATAATAGTCCTCTTCTAGAGAAAGTACAAGTTACCTCTTTGAGTCCCTTCATCACCACCAAAACTCCTCGAGTTACCTTTAGCCGCTGGCATCCTTCTATGGTCACATGATGAACATTTTCATTTAAGGCTCCAAGAGAAATCAAATTCATTTTCAAACCAGGGGCATCTGAACATCGGTGATCTTTTGTAAATCTCCATCAAACATCTTCCATTCAACCGAGACTATCCCACTTATTTTGCATGTTCTTTCGTTGCCCATGTAAACAGCTCCACCATCGACCTCTTCAAAATCATAGAACATCTCTTTGTAAGGGCATTTGTAGGTGCAACCCGAACGCAAGGCTACCGCGAATGAAACCGTAAATGTGTTATCGGTGCGGTTGTCATCCTTCCTAGCGCTATTAGATTTTGGCTCCGTTTTCTTCTTCAAACAACCTTTCCTCCAATGTCCCTTTTTTCGGCAACATGCCCATTTATCTTTGCTACTACTCGTCCGATCAACTGACTTTCCCCCTGAGTTCAACTGTGACTGACTCGTTATCAATTTTTTGACTAGTGGTCCTCCCACAATGTGTGAAGGCATTTGTATTTGAGTCTCGATAAATATATACCTTCTTGTTAATCAAGATATTTAAAACATCATCTAAAGTGATTTCCGTCTTTCCATGCAACAAAGTAGTTGTTAAATGTTCATATTGATAAAGCTACACAAGATCCGGATATATCCTCTCAAAATAACGTGGCTTGTCCTCTACTCCATACCTTGATTACACGGTTTTTGTATACATTTAGGAGATTATGATTGTAACTATTTTAGGCAGATAATTCTCTACATATTTATCTCTTTGTGTAAAACTCTATATATGTACTCCTTGTGAATAATGAAATATTAAGTTTTGCCATCTTCTTTTATGGTACAAGAGCTCTCTCCGATCCAACCCTAGAAACCCCCCCCCCCCTTTTTTTCCGCTTTTCTTTCACGCCGCCATGGCCTATCTCACTGTCCCCAACCCAGCCGAACCAAACCACCCCATTATTCTCGTTAACCTCTCCCGATGCAAACTCTTGACTCCTTTCACTTATCTCACGTGGGCTTCCCAAATCACTTAACTCCTCTTTGGACTTGATATCCTCAAGTTTGTTGATGGCACCCACCCACCACCAGAACCCACCATCAAGGCGGCTGACAACATCGACACTCAAAACCCAGCCTCTGTCACTTGGCACCGCCAAGACCGGCTGATTCTTGTCTCTCTAATCGGCACTCTCGACCCCTCTGTTGCCCCCTTGGTTCATCAAGCCAAAACCTCCCATGAAGAATGGACTATTCTAAAAACCACGTACGCAAACCCTTCTCGTGGTCACATTCTACAACTCAAAGATCATCTCGACTCCCTCACAAAAACCTCCCAATCTGTCTCGGACTATATGCACTCAGTCAAAACTTGTATCGACAAACTAGCCCTTCTTGGTAAACCCATGGACTCCGAGGATATCATTGCTAAAATCCTCAAAGGCCTAGACTATGAATCCTTCAAACCCGTCATCGACTCTATTCGTGCCCGGGACACACCCATCTCTTTTGAAAGTCTTCATGAAAAACTCATAAATCATGAGTTAACCCTTAAAACCTAAACCCTACCCGCCCCATTCCCTGCCTTTGCCCATGCAGCCTACCACCAGTCCACTACCCACAATAACAACACACGCACCAACTACTCTTCAACCCTACTGCCAACCCCCAACCCTTCACCTTCCAACCCACCATCTGGTACCTTTAAAGGAAAATGCCAATACTACCGTATCGTTGGTCACATCATATCTCAATGCCGTCAATTCAAACGAGAATACCCCTCCGTTGTCTTCCTCCACCTAACCCTAACTCGAGGCTCACCCGTCCCAAATCCTCCACCTCTCAGCCACAAGCCAACACTGCCACAACCCCTACTTCCGTTCCCCATGCATCATGTCACATGGATAGTGGTGCTACCCACCACATTACAAATGATCTTGCAAACCTTGCTCTTCATCAACCGTATGATGGTAGTGATGATGTGATAATCGGTGATGGATCTTCACTCCCAATTTCAGACATAGGTTCCTTCACTCTCCCCTCTTCTCATTCTTCTCTTCTTTTTAATAACGCTCTTCATGTTCCTCTTATATCCAAAAATATTCTCTGTGTCTCAATTTTGTCGTGATAATGATGCTATTGTTGAATTCTCACAATCTTGCTTTCTTATCAAGGCTCGCTCAACCAATAATGTTCTCCTTTATGGCACGCTTGACCGTGGAGTTTACCTTCGTCACCTTCCTCCGTTCAATCTCACCCCAGCATCACCGACTCTCTCTCCTCATGGCACCACCGTCTCGGTCATCCGGCAGCTCCCATTATTTCCCTTTTACAAAAACAATTTTCCTTACCTATTTCAGTTAGTCGTTTTTCTACTTGTAATGCATGCAATATCAATAAAAGTCATAAACTGCCCTTTTCTTCTTCATCTCTTGTCTCTCATGCACCTCTTGATATAATATTTTCTGATGTTTGGACATCCCCTATCTTGTCTCACGATAATTTCAAATACTATGTTATATCCGTCGATCACTACACCAAATATACATGGCTCTACCCTTTAAAACAAAAATATGATACCTTCACCACATTCAATCGATTTTGAAATTGTTTGTCAATAGCTTGCTGAGAACAGATGTTACCTCAAGTGTTAAGTAACACCCCAGGTAACACTCCAGACGGACATAAAATACACACACAAAAATTGTAGAGTTTTTGCAGCGGAAAATAAATAGCACAAGAGAAATATTTTTCTCAAGTTATATAAATATAACTTGAGATGCCTAGATGGTGAAAACTTTATAATCAAAACCAATTACAAAGTTTAAAATGGTTCCCTATACAAACTATGATATACTCTCTATGGAACCAAAGTAAGAACAAAGTACAAGATTCTATCCTAACCAAAACTCACTCAAACCCGAAGTATTTGAGTGATAAAAGAGTGTTGTTAGTACCCGACCTGAAAATGAGTTTATTAAGACTTTCCCAAAAATACAAGGACTTTATAGGAATTAGAAACCTTGCAAAGACTTGTCCTGGATTCCCAAAATATCTCATTTATGACAAAATCCATCAAAATAGGCAACTTAGGGTTACCATAAAGCAACAGTGAAACCCTAGCTTGAAAATCAAGTCAGCCTGCAGACTTGGCCAGGCGGCCAACATTGTTACGCGTTGATCTTGGCCACGCGGCCAACATTGTCGCCGTCTTCAACCATGGCCAGGCGGCCAACCTTGCGCCGGATGATCTGGACCATCAGATCTTCCCCTCAGTTTACTATATAAACCAATCCCATGCTATTGGTTTAGGGATCCGATTTTGAGAGCTCTAAGTACGAATTTTGGAGTTCTTAAACACAATTTTGCTCTCTAATTAGCATTCAAACCTCCAAGAAGATCAAAGTTTATTTCTTTCCAACATAGGTAAGTTTTCTAACTTTTTCTTCGTGTTCTTGCATTATTTCTAATGTAGATCTTTAATATTCATGTTCGTACATGTTTATTCATAGTTTCTTCATATTCTTTGCATGTTCATTCATATGTTCATAATATGTTCTTCGCATGTTCTTCGTGTTCATAGATTAAAACCTTATTTATGCTATATTTAGGGTTGCGATCTTCATAATTACATGTTATTTCATAGCCGATGATGATCGAGGGTTCATCAACCCGAGGATGATCTAGGAACTACTTCTAAACCCTAATCTTTAGGTAAATTCCCCTTCATTATGCATGATCCCGATTCTTCTGACTATTCTAATTCTCTGCGAACTACGCTGACCTGAGCTTCTCACATTGAGAGGAACGTAGGCAATCTTCGGATCCGGTCTAAATCACTAACACACTACTAACACATTCATCATGATAGAAAGACCGATCAATTCGGGCAATAGGAGTGATAACGTTCAATATTCTTCTCTTGTTGTAATTTGACCACCGAACCCACTAAAAATGCTTTTTTCAATGTTTTGGCTTTAATTAAAACGGCGTGGCGACTCTCATAATTTTAATGTCGTTATGAATATTCCCTTTGTAAATAAAAATAATCACAAGATACTTCCCATTGCGTCGCTTCATCGGAAAGGGGTATTCACAGTGGCGACTCTGCTGGGGATAGCTTTGAAACTTTTTCAAACTTAGTGGGTCTAACTTCGTTCACATCATGATGTCTGCCATGTTCTCACATGCACCTTACACTTCTGCCATGTTCACACATGCACACACTTGCCATGTTTACACATGCACACACCTGCCATGTTTACACATGCACACACCTGCCATGTTTACACATGCACACACCTGCCATGTTTACACATGCACCCTACATACACTTGCCATGTTGGCACATGCACACACCTTGCCATGTTTACACATGCACACACACTTGCCATGTTTACACATGCTCACACTTGCCATGTTTAACACATGCACACACCTGTCATGTTTAAATATGCACACACTTGCCATGTTTACACATGCACACACCTGCCATGTTTACACATGCACCCTACATACACTTGCCATGTTTGCACATGCACGCACCTTGCCATGTTTACACATGCACACACACTTGCCATGTTTACACATGCTCACACTTGCCATGTTTAACACATGCACACACCTGTCATGTTTACACATGCACACACCTGCTATGTTTACACATGCACCCGCGCACTCCGCCATGTCAATACTTGTATCTTGTACCTTGTACCATGTACCCTTGTTATCTTCGCTTTAGTTTTAGGGTCAAACAAAACTCTGCTATGCTCCCTTGTACATTATTCTCTCTCTCTCTCTCTCTCATGCATTGCATTGCATCATCCTAACATCAAAAACTTCTCTCTTTTCTCCTTAAAAAGAATTAGTTTCTTGCCACACACTACCACTAGTCCGTGTCAGCACTGCACAGGTCCCCATTACCCGGAGTATTCGATGTGCAGGAATTTGTGCGCTACTGTCGCCCTCTTTTCGAGTCACTCGTCTACTCCACTCACCGTGTACGTTCCGCGAGCGGTGGGAACCTTTTACCTAACCCGTGTCGACCCACACTAGTATAGGTATCACACCTAGGTTTTGACCGGTTGGTTTGGCTAGCTTTTTCTTAATAGTCAATTAACGTGCTGTCTATGTCGAGTCATCCCCAAGTCAATGATGAATCGAAATCTTTGAGAGAAAGTGCACAAAAAAGTGATTTCCCTACAAGGGACGTGCCATGGTGAGATGAGTGTTTATTGTCAAGATCTCCGCTCATCATTAACTTGCGTAGGATGCAACAAAGACATTACGTTAAATGCCTTTAAGGAAGGGTTAGTCGTAGGATCCGATGGTTGGTGGAAGCCGCTTGCCCTATAGGACCCTTGCCCAAATTGTCCGTTTGGGGGTGTGCAATGCAGGTGAAAAACGAGGGGTCTATAGACGTAATGATGGCCTCCACTGATCGTAGTCTTCTAACTAGTTGCGAAAAAGGGGTATCCCTTCCAACCAATTAGGATGTAAATAATGTATGTTTTTGTAAATTAAAATATACTTTGCATGAGCCTTCCCCCTCTCCTAAAGCTTCATTACCCTTCAACCTTTCAGCAAAGCAAGTTTGGATCCGTTCGGGTGGTCGATTACAACGTGAAGCTTCTACTCCGTCCACGTTCTCAGTCTCGTCATCAGCAATGTCAACTCCTGCTTCAGCTTCAGCCTCTGCTCCTCCTGCTAGTGCCGCCGAGCTCAGCACTGAGACTACTCTCAATGGTATTCCCCCAAGCCTCCAGAACTTCCTCGCCGGTCTCGAAGCCAAGATCAAGAATCTCGAGGAAAGCAACAAGATGTTGGAGACCAGAACCAACAGTTGAAGGGTCACATTCAACAAAAGGGGACTAAACTGGTGCCCGATGGAGAGAATTTCATTTATGTCGAGGATGAAGAGGTCAATACCAACTGTCCCCCCAACACTAATGCTGCCGCCTTCCCATTCCCAAGCTACCGCAATGTTCCACCTCCTTCTCTCTACACCCAACAAGGTTTCACTACCATGAGCAAGAACAAGGCTGTCTATGAACCTTCCCCTGAACTGCTTGGTGGCTACCTCTCCGCTAGCAAACTACCCGCACCCTCGTTGCCTCTGAGTATTGGGATGGCCGCTGCTACTGCTTCCACTACTCCTCCCGTCATTCTGTCAGAAACTATCCCCGACATCTCCAATCACCCTGTGGTTATGGCCATGCAAGAGCAAATGCGAAAGCTGATCGAGACCGTGGATAAGCAAAGTGCACCGACTACCAAGACAATCAACCCTAGCCAAGTAGGGGCTCTCCCCAAGGACTTCAAGATGCCTAAGGTGGCAATGTTTCATGGTGACTCGTGTCCTAAGACTCATTTGGATAGTTATGTGTTGGCCATGAGGGCTCGTGACTGCACCAACGAACAAATGGCTCACGTATTTCATAGCACTTTGGATGGTATAGCTCTGCGTTGGTTCTTGGGGCTAGAACCAAGCGAGAGGCAAACTTGGGATCAGATCAGCGCCATTTTCTGTGAGAAGTATCAAGCTAACTTGGATTGGCACGTGAATCGAACAGATCTTGAGAACACTATGCAAAAGCCCGGCGAGGCTATTTATGATTTTTACAAGAGGTGGAATCATCGGTTGTGCGAGGTCCAATACCCGCCAAAAGCGAAGGAACAGAAACAGATTTTCTACAAGTGCTTGCTACCGGAGATGAAAGCAGCTATAGGTAATGGTTACTTCCCTGATTTGCGGGAAATGGTTGACGCCGGAGTAAGGTACGAAGCAGGGTTCACTGGGATTGTGCCGCCAAAGGAAAGTCCAAAGACCAACAACAACAACTCCTTCCGCTACAAGGCTCCTACTGCGCCTGCGCCTCCTAGGGGTGGAAAGGAGGCCGTCGGCCAAGTAAATATGGTCCAGAAAGAGGTCCCGTTAGATGTCCAAGCCGTAACAAGGAATGGAGCTCCGCCGCAAAGGGAGAGGGAGCACTTTGACGATTTTGGTATGCCCATGGGGAAGGTCTTTGACGTGTTAGTCAAGAGAGGTCTTATCAAGCCTTTGGAGAATTACCAGCCCGCCTACCCAAGAACTGATTTGGACGCCTCCAAGTTCTGCAAGTATCACAAGCACATCGGACACACAACGGATGGTTGTATTCAATTGAAGCGCGTAGTACAAGGGTTGATCAATGACAAGAAGATTGAGAAGCCGAAGGGTCCTAATGTGGTGAATAACCCTCTTCCTAACAATGGGGGTGGGGTGAATATGGTACAAACATGCGAGATTAGTATCCTAGAGCTCATGGATGCTTTTGACAAGATATGGCTCATGATGGTGGATATCTTCATGGCATTGGTGACATTAGAAATACTCGAACCATTAGAAGGACATCTCCCCCGTCTTGGTTGCGATTTGTCAAAATTTTGCCACTACCACAAGTGCACCGGTCACACTACCGAAGAATGTTTTGAACTCAAGAAAGCCGTGCAAGAGCTCATCCACAAGGGAGTAGTCGAAGACCCTAGAGATTATGTAGCTAGCAATGTACTCATGGTAGAACTTAGTGAGATCACTGATCCGGCCAAGTCTGTTGTGGCGGACTGTGATGAGATGGGTTGTATTCCAATGACTAATAATAAAGAATCTTCTTGCTACTTGTTGTCTTTAGAAGAACTAGTGAGTGAAGTTAAATCTCTAGAGGAAGAGAGTCCCAAACCCTCTCAACCTCTTTCTTGGGCCGAAATCTTCGAGGAGGCCGAAAAGACCGAAGTTTCGCCCCCTTGTCCTGACACGCCATTGTCTTTGGAGGAGCTACGTGCAGAAGTTTGTCTCCTTACGAGATCCGGTCAAGTGTACCAATCCGACCCAAAGGGTGCAAAGAAAGTCTTTGGGAAGGAACCCGAGCAAGCCGACCTAGACAAAGAAGACCCTATCCTCACTCAACTCAAACGAACCCAAGCCCACATCTCGCTCTGGTCCCTACTCACCTCCTCCCTAGCCCATCGCCTCATGCTTGAGCAAAATCTTGCCGCCACCATGGTACCATCCACTATTACCCCGGAGGACGTCACCCACATGATTGGTAATATCCACTATGGAAACATCATCACTTTCTCGGAGCTAGACAAGCCAGTGTTCGGAGTTGATCATAATGAGCCCTTATACATCACTGTCGAAGTAAATGGCAAGAAGATTCCCCGTGTATTCATTGACAATGGTTCTGCTATTAATATCCTGCCTTCAAGGATGATGGATGTGGTTGGCGTTCATGGTGTTGATTTACGCCCATCCAAGCAAACCATCAAAGCTTATGACTCTACATGCCGCGCCGTGATAGGCGAAGTCACCTTGCCCATTACCATCGGAACAAAGATCCTGCCGACCGACTTCCACGTCATAGACATCCCCGCAACCTTCTCACTCCTCCTTGGCTGGCCATGGTTACATCAGTCGGGCGCTGTCCCATCTTCCCTGCACCAGTGTGTGAAGTTTCAATCTGGTGATGAAGTGACCATCATCTACAGCGATCTTGTAACTGCCCAAGGGACGGACACCAAGGGCATTCCTGTCTTACAGATTCAGCATGGGGAAGAGAGCCGACTCTTCAATGGCTTCGAAATAGTCGCTCAAGCACAGATCTGCACCATCGACCTCACCAAAACAATGGACAAAGTGGCACCTGTTGTCAAGATACTGCGTAATATGGGTTTTATACCGGGGCTGGGGCTAGGTAAGAACTTGCAAGGCCCCACAGAATTGGTTGAAGAGATTAATCATCGAGGGTTGTTCAGTCTAGGATACACCCTTACTCTTGAAGACAAGATGGAGCAACAAAGGATAGAATTGCTTAAAAAGATGAAGCTTCCCTACAAAAAGCCTGAAATGCGGCCATACCGCCTGTCCCTGAATAGCTACTTTCTCAGGGAAGGCGAGGAGTTTTCGTGTTTTGAGTTCGCCGAGCCATGGATTGACCACACCGGGAAATTGCAGAAAGGGTTCGAGATTTTCAGAGATGTGGAATTCGATCGGTCCAACATGAAGCTGACTTACATGGAATATGACAAAGCCACGGGCAGAGTTAGAACCATCAGGCATGAGTACTCCACCAAGGTTGCAGAAGACTTGGCAGATCAACTTGAAGCCACAACCCTTGACAAGCCAGCAATAGAAGCTGCAGAAACTCCAAGTTTGACTGAGACGTGGGACGGCCAACATCTGCTTCAACATCTGGGTAATCTGGGGCTGCACGAAGACATGGTTGCCGTCATCGGGGACGATTCTGAAGATAAGGTGGACCCAAGGACATTGGTGGTACCCATGGGGGACAAGCTCAAGAATTGGTGCATCATTGGGGGACCTATAGCTACTCCGGAATTTATGATGGGAACACTGGGGCTTACTCCTTCTCCTGTCGCCGCTCCTGCAGCATCTCCTGTCACTCGCCCAAAATCCCCGTCCCCAGAGTCTAGTGTTTTACATTTTGAATTTGAGTCTTCCTCTAAGTCTGACGACCTTACGTCTGAAGACTATGATCTTGTTGCAAACGCTATTTTCCCTTTTGCCATGAATGAAACCCTCGACCTTTCCGAGTATCCCTCCATAGTCACTCTTTTAACTGATAAATTGGCTAATGATCAAACTAATGATATACACTTAGTTAATAATGATTCATTAGAAGAGGCAGACACAGACACATTAAATGATGAATACATTAAAGAAATCTCAGAACAGGTTATTAATCAAAAAGAATCTCGAGCCCAAGCTGCCGATGAGGTGTTAACGTGCGTGAATTTGGGAACCGAAGCCGAGCCTAAGGAAACGCAAATTGGGAGTTTCTTCAGCGGAGCCGAAAGGGAAGCACTGATTGAGCTACTCAAAGAATATGTGGATGTGTTTGCATGGTCGTATAAGGACATGCCGGGGCTCGACAACTCGATCGTAGAGCACAGAATCCCGACAGCACCAGACGCTAAGCCAGTCAAGCAGAAGCTGCGCCGCATTAAGCCGGAATGGTCTTTGCAAGTGAAGGAAGAGATTGAGAAGCTACTCCGTGTGGGTTTCATCAGGGTGATCGAATATCCAACTTGGTTATCAAATCTGGTGACTGTCAAGAAATCCAACGGTGAAGTCAGAGTATGTGTGGATTTTCGGGATCTCAATAAAACTACGCCAAAGGATGACTTCCCCCAGCCAAATATCGACATGTTGGCGGACGCAACCACCCATTATGAGGCCAAGTCGTTCGTTGATGGGTTTGACGGCTATAACCAGGTCAAGACAACCGAGGAGAACCAAGAAGCAACCCCCTCCACAACCTCGGGGAGGACCATCAGTCGGCGAGTTCGAGCCGTGTTGAGAATGCAGTCTCCTCGGAACAAAGCCGAAAAGGAAGAACTCATCAAGTTACTGCAACACCTCAACCATTTTACAACAGTGGGGGAACCGATGCTCAGAGAAATAGAAAGGGCCCGCGACCAAGAATGGAGTTCGAGATGTGAGTTCGCATTATGCTGCCTCAAGGAGTACCTCGCGAATACCCCAATCCTGCACCCGGCACATGGGAATGAACTTCGGACCCCAACACCAACGACAGAATTGTGGCCCTCGCACCAAGAAAAGAAGATCAGTGAAAAACTGCAAAGATTTTCGGAAAAATACCCCCTCTCAGTCCACCGATACACAAGAATGGGGACCCCTTTCGAAATATTGTTCGACCAACCGAAACAAATGGGCAAGATGCAACCTTTAGGGGAACATTCACTACTCTCCGAATTACCACCCCTTCAACCATTTGAACCTACCAAAAGTTGCTCTTACCACCAAGACGAAGGCCACGACACCAATGACTGTGTCGCTCTACAAAGGAGAATCCAAGGCTTGATGGACGCGAACATGCTCACCAGCGTGAGAGGATTTTGGTTCTATAGGGAAGGCGAAAACTTAGAACTCCTCGGTTGCTGCGAAATCGAACCTTATAACGACTCGGAGGCACCCTCGCACCTGACTGCAGAAACGATTCAAGACATCTCAAGAGAAATAGAGGATTTGAAGCAACGCGTCGGCACAATGACCAAAGCTCGAGGTGCACCACAAGACTGACAGAATGACAGATTTGGATGGCAGCCCGCCTAAGGAAACAGTCAACATCAGCAAATTCAGACGCTACTATGACTAGACTCCCCCTCTTAAAAAAAAAAATGTTTACTACGCAAAAAGAAGCCCGATAGACTGAAAACCCGCAAAGGGCGGTCTATGCAAAATAAGGGTGCGTACAAAGCTCGCTAGATCGAAAACCCGCAAGGGCGGTCTAGGCAAAAGTTAGAGCATTCCCCCTTCTATCTTCCCTTTCTTTATAATCATTCTAGTCTGACTGGAGTGAACTACGGTGACCTGAGCCCCTTAGTCCTATTTGTAAAAGGGGAACGTATGCAGCCTTTCAAAAGGTGCGGTCTAAAAAACAAATAAACATCCAAATCTTGTCAAAGCAATAAAGATAGAAGTTGTATTTTTCTGAAAGCAAAAACTTTTATTCCCGTAGTCATTGCATGTTAACACTTATTTGATGAGTCTAAGCTTGACATACTTTTTGAATAAATAACCTATTCTGAAATTGAAACTCAAACAAAAGCAAACTAAATTAAGATAATGTGTCTGCACGACTATGGAGAGACGCTCAGGATTACTCCTTAGTGCCATTTGTGCCCTCGGTCTCTTTCTTCTTGCTTTGCCCACGGCGAACTTTCTTCTTGCTAGGACTCTCACAAAATCTTCTTTCAAACTTGCTAACACCTTTAGCCTTTCCATTAGGAGCCTCTTCGCCTTTCCTCTTCTTTGACACCCCCACTTCTTCTCCGCCTCCGTTAGCCACGCGGTTACTCATCCTCCTCTCATAAGCCTCAGCCTCCTTAATTCTCAATGAAGAACTTGGAGCACAGGATCCCAAGATAGTGCCCCTTAGGGTCTCTAGAGTCTGCTCCGCATGCCCAAGTCTCCCCATATACCAATCCAAATACTCGCGTGGCAGGAAGGTGTTGCTAGAGCGTGTGAGGAAGGTCCTACGACTAAAGCCGGCCTCGCCCCACATCTGAGAAAGAAGGACTGAGGCACTATCATCCAACTGAAGTACCTCAAAAGGAAAATCATCTCTCTCCTCGTCCCAACCCTCCAGGATGGTCTGCACCAAACCATACTGACGAAGCACTCTAGAGGGATAGTAAAAGGTAGTCCCAGAAAGGGTTGGAACTTTGATCATGTGAAGTCCCACTTGTTTCTCCCTCACAGAGTGAATGTGCCAATGGGGCACCACCCACTGAATGTCGTCAGTCACCATTTCCGCCAAATACTTTTCCCAACCTTTGAGAGTCATGCCCTCAAACCGCTCCACCATGCCTCTAATGCGGTGCATCCATGGGGCCACCTTCAGAGAAGCCGCCGGTTTATTCACTCGAAGCCGCTCTTGCAACCACATGGTCAAAATCCTATCACTACCACAAGGCATCCCACCATAAGCCGCAAGATGGGGAATCCCACAGAACATCTCCCCAAGAATGGCCGGTACAATGTCATAACCTAAACGAGCCGAATTCACCATGCCCAAACACCCCTCACTAGCAAATTCAACCTCAGAAGGGAAAAGAATAGAGGCAAACAGACATAGCGCAAGATGGTCCAAGGAACGGTCAGAGGCCACATCCATGTGTATAAAGTGTTGTGGCATCCAAGAAAGGTCGACATAACCGCCCCTAGCATACCTATCAAAGTCATCCGCGGGCACGCCAAAGGTCATCAACTTGTCCCTCAAGCAAATGAAGTCTAAAGGCAAGGCAACTTTACCCTTCCCTTCGTAGCCACATAAAGCCGCGATGTCCTCATGAGTGGGTGTTATCTCGTTGAATGAAAAGTTGAAGACATGGAGGGCATTATTCCAAAATTTACCACAAGCTTGCAAGAGGTTGGTATTGGAGTTCATGTGCAAAAGTGACCAAAGACACTTTATCCCATACCGTTCATCAAGTTTCCTACGACTCGAACCAGGAAGTTTGGCAACCCACTTCTCCAAAGAGGTTATAAAGACTTTCTTCTCAAGACTTGTGATTCTAGCCTCTTGATCCAAGGCAAAGAGCAAGAAAATTGGCTAAAAAGGAACTCAAAAAAACTGCTCAAAAAGTTGCTGGTACGTTTTTGTGGCTGCAAAGGGTTCATTAAATAGGGCACAGACTCCCACTCTTGCCAGGAAAAGGAAAACCGGAGGCGGCGCAGGATGTGGCCACGCGGCCAACATTGCCCCTGGCCCCGCGGCCGATATTGCCCTTGGCCAGGCGGCCAACTTCGTCCTAGGCCACGCGGCCAATATTGCTATGGGCCTCGCCATGGCCATGCGGCCAACATTGCTCCATGCAGAAATCCAATTTGTTTCCTCCCACTCCGTGACGGATCCATGCAACTACGTACTTGCCCCGTCCCATGGCTCATGCATTGTATAAAATTAGGAACATTTGTAAATTAACTAGTTTGCACAAGTAGGCTCCCACAATAAATTTGCATTTTAGAAACATGATATACATACATGCATTTTATACATTGGTTCTATACATACATATCCCTCTGCTCTCTGCTAGCTAACAGTGTAGGAAATAAAGACGGACCCCGCCTAATCAGAATCTTCCTCAATGGTGTCTCCGCGCCGCGCTAAAGCCCGAGAACTACCGGCACCCGAACTCCGTCCCCGGACCGCTCGACCACCAATATGAGAAGAGCCCGCACCATTCGGAGACCGTTCCCGATGCTGGGGTGACGCAACGTCGTCCCTCTGACAAGTACATGAATGGTACGCCTCCCTTAGTAAGCGCATCAACACGTTCTCCCGCCGAGCTGAAAGGATATATGCCTCCCGAGTCACTTGAAAGGGAAACCAATGCAAGGATTACAATGCAGAAAGAAACACGTGTGTGCGAACATGACTGATATAAGGCACAAAGCCGTACCCCAGCGTCGGGCGGAGGAATAAATGTCTCCTCAACGAGATCTGCATCAGTCGGCTCTAAGCTAAGCTCCACCTCCCGGCCACCCCTCATAACTCTCACACTACTCGAGCGAAGGGGCATGTCAACCAAAGGCCGACTCCGACCAACATACCGGGCCGAGCTCGATCCCTCTCCCGATAGCATCCTAGCCCGAACCTGAGGGCTGATCAGCCGTGTCCGCACGTAACCGGCATAGTCGTCACTCCCTCTGTAATGCTCTGCCGGAGTGGGAGCCAAGAAAGTCGCCAACCTCGCGGGACGGAGCATATCCCGAGGAGGGTCATAAGGAGCCCACGGTAACGCACCAGCCCTGTGCTGACGAACCACCCTCTCCCCAAGATACATGGCCTCCCGGTGAGACCCACAAGCAAAACCCTAGAAGCGGTCAAATCCACCACAAAGGGACCCACCGAAGCCTCATTGGCCGGGCTCCATGGGTAAAATCTAACCCCGATGGGCTCAGACATCGCAAACACCCTCCTCAGATCAGCAGCATCCACTGTCTTCCTGTCCCGGTTTCTGCGGGAAGGAGCCCTGTTGCCCTTGCACCAGTACGACATGATGGGAACAACCTTGTTAGCACTCATCACCAACTGAAAAGGGGCGACGCCGAAGATCTCGTACACCCAAGCCTGTGCATATAATGAGGGAGACATTCAGACCAAAAAATAGAACAGAGATCTCAACAAATGAAAAGAAGGGTAGTCAAGAGCGTACCTCAAAGGCGAACTGGAACCCGTCAAAGGCCGACGAGCTAGCCCTCGAGCAATGGTCCAAAGCCCTGTAAATCTCAGCCAAACCGGCTCCACCCCAAGAAATCCCACCGACTAGGTCCAAGTCCACAAAAGCCCCTAGCAGTGAGTACCGGCAGACAGTAGCCCCACTGGGAAACAAAATCTCCGAAAAGCTATACCATAAGAACAGCCGGACCAAGCAATACAAATCATACTCCCCCCCTACTAAAGGATTCAATAGCCACCTCCACCAAGCGATTCACCTTTCCGGCCTCCACTCCATAACCCTTGACACCTCCTCCTAGGTCGGTGTCGACTCCTAGCAGAGCCTGTCTATAATCCCGCCGCTCCGCCAAGCTCTCATAAAAAAGAAAAGGGGTACCAGTAAACCTCAACCCTGTGATAGCCGCAAAATCCGTCGGCGTGATGGTAATCTCTCCCCAACTGAAGTGGAAGGTATGGGTGGTATCCCACCAGAACTCCCGGCACACCTCTATCACCGCTGCCACCTTCAGGGTAGCCCCGACCATGCGGACACTGTCAAAGAATGGGCCAAAGCCCATAGCCTCGATCCGAGCACGCAAACCGCCCGGTCCCTCCGGCAGGGACGCCCACAGTTTGTCCACAGTCACTGTGGACCCACGAGCCTTGATCCTCTGCAGGTAAACACAACACATGTATGTTACCATTCTAGCAATTTACAATTCCAGCAATTTAAATTCTAGCATTCCATTATTCTAGCATTTTATATTATGTGCATAAAACATACAAATGTGCGAGAAGGAGAGGAATGAAAATTCGAAATTTACCTCTCGCGTCTCCGGAAGCCCATCGACCAATGACGCTCAGAGTCGATGTAAAAATCGTAATCTTGGTCGAACGTGGACCGCAGCAGATTATCGCGATAATTCCGAGTCGCGGCTCGTGGTCTCAAACCGCCCCGCGGAATCAAGGGCGCCGCTTCAAGACCCACTCCTGGGTCAGCCCCTACATTTCCTCCGCCCTGAGCATTACGTGCCCCTCTCCTTGTTGCTCTTGTTGTGGAATCATATACCCACCTTGGCCGGGAAATCTCTAAATAACGCCTCATTGATCCAATCCGCCATAGCTTCAAGAGATATGTGAAAT